>PVKN010008333.1:0-25278 GCA_004027915.1 Capromys pilorides
AAAGAAAAAAAAACCACCTAAAATGACTATCTCACACTAATGGACTTCAACAAATATGTCTAGTTCATTCTTTTGACCTTTAAAATTATTTATATCTCTGTGATTTCTTTTGGCCAATGACATATGAGTGAAAATAAAGGATGTCACTTTCAAGTAAAGCCATCAGTGCCTCTATGCAATTCATTATATCTTTCTATTTGTCTTCTCCAACTTTGTTCAGCAAAGCGGAAGAAGGAGCACTATGAACTCAGGACCTGAGGTTGCATAAGGGGGGAGATACTACCCCAGCCAATATACATTCAGTAAGGAACATGAGCAAACCAGACTACTTTGAACAGGACATATTTGGGTCTATATTGGATACCACATACTGTGTTAGCTTTCCATTGCTGGGGTGCAATGCCTAACACCTATAGCTTAGGTGAAGAGAGTTTAATTTGACCCACTGTGTCAAGGGCATTCAGCTGACTTCAGTTAGGAGCATCATGCTGGAAGGATGTGGCATAGCAAAGATGCCTGCTTCCTAGTGGCAAAGAAGCAGAGCAGGTGAACGATGCCAGAGAAGGAGGGGCCAGGGACCACAGACAGTCCCCAAAGCCACGTCTGTGTGACCCACCTAGATACTCTCACAAGCATACTCTGCCAATGCCCTGAGCAGGTCTCAAAACCAATGAAAGTAATTTTCTGCCTTCAGCATCACAACTCCTATGAAATCCAGGATCCTGAAGGCCACCTAGCTAGGCCACTTGCTAGCTCTTATACTCTTATTAATGTGCTCCAACATGAAGCCGTCTGATGCAGAGAAGTGCCTTCATTTTCTAAAACCATGTGACAAAGTACCATGGATTTAGCAGCTTGAAAGGGCACCACTGATGACCTCAGTTTCTGTGGTCTTAGACTCCTGGCAAGCCCCGACTGAGGCCTTTGCTCAAGGACACTAAAGCCTGCAATCCAGGGATCAGCCAAGGCTGTGGCTGTATCTGAGGATTTGGATGCTCTCTGGACACCATTCAGTGTGAACAGACTCCGAGGCTGTGGGAGTGCGGCCCTCAGCTCCCAGAGGTCACCCTTCCCACTGGGAGGCTCGAAAGTGGTTATGTACTTTCTTCCCATTGAGAAGAGGACCCTTTCTCCTTTTAAGACACAACTACTTAAGTGAAAACATTCTCCTTTTTGATTAAATGTGAGTCAACTGATTAGTGACTCTAATTATGTATGCACAGCTCCCCTCACCTTTGCATATAATGTTATAACAAAAAAGATAGCGCATTGTCTTGGAAACTTTTCTCTCATTGCTGGACAAAATATCTAACACTTACCTGTATCCATCTACACATATAGAAAAACTTTGTGAAACTGGACATTGCTTCTGAAATTGTAAGTTACACTTTTAGTTGCAAAACTCTCTGTTCTCTGTGGCTAAACTCTGTTCTCCTTTTTCTTTTTTATGTATCTAGTACAAGGTCTACAGTGTCTCACTGCACAGACGGGACTCTTGGTGATTCTCCTGTTTTCAGCCTCCTAAGCATTCTGTTCCCTTTTTGTACCACATCTGTCGTCAGTAAACTCCACTCACTACAGTGAAATGCAATCCACAGACACTGCCCCATCTTATCACAGAAACGAGCGCTAATGATTATTTCACTAAATGTCACTCCACAGAGAGCTTCCTACAGTCCTTGAGAGCAGAGGCAGAGGTGTTCTGCCTAGACCGCCCTCGCACCGGGCCTGCCCTGAAGCTAGAGAAGGTTCCAGCAAACTCTACAGCAGCACTCACAGGGGAGCCCAGACTTACACTTCTGTCACTTCCTGCTCCATTGAGAAATCAGAGCAGAAAAGAAAATGGGAAAATGATGTTGGATAAGGTGGGAGACTGACTAGGGAGAATGGGGCCAAGAGGCAACCTCCATTTTTGTGTGACCTAATGGCGAAATCCCTTGAAGTCCCAGCTGACAAAGTGACACAGATCACAGTACTGTGGAAGAGGAAAGAGTCTGAGACATACAAGAAAGGTATGATCACATAATGAGCATTAATATTTCTATAAACAAGGCCTGAAATGTGACTGCCTAGCATGCAAGCCTCAAAGGCTTGAACTGGATTCCTTGAACCAAACTCTCAAGAGGTTGACAAATTACTTTCTTTTGGAAAAAGCAAAGATCTTCCAAGTGGAAAATTCCCACTTGTCAGATAAGACTAATTAATTAATTTAGAAATGTTTTAAAAGTCTTGATCCAAGACAAAACCATAGCTCTACAAAATTCTGTTTTGTAAAATCTAGCCATGGGTGGAGGACAGGAAGCTCAGAATCTGATACAGGCAAGTATATTCATATCTTAACTCACTAAGCATATGTGTAATGGCGTATGTAGTGCCAAATCTTGTGTTGAATTTGTAGGGAAAAAATAAAATATGTAAAGATGCAGTTTCACAGCCAATGCATCCTAATAAGGGGCAGCGTGAATTACTGCATTCAGTTCTCCTCCATCACTATAAGGTATATTTTTTTCACTGCCATTGTCTTACAGATGAGGAAACCAAAACCACAGAGGAGAAACAGCTCTCAGGGGTTGGTGAATATCATGCAGCACAGCCAGGTCCAGAGCTCAGCTCAACAATTGCCATAATGCTCAGTGAGCTCACAAGGCCTTGGGCTACCCTGGGACTGGAGCAACAGCAATGGAAATGATGGGATCACAAGAGTAGGTGAAAGATCAGTGGGAGTAAGGAAGAGTGAATGTATCATTTTTCGTATTCCTCATAGAAGTCCTGCCCACTGCCACCCTGTGGCCTGGCTTTTGTAATGAAAACAAAATAAAATAAAATAAGCCTTTTCCTTGCTCCTGCCCAACTCCAACTCCTGCCTTCATTTTACAAGTGGTCTTTCCATTGCATCCATCCCCTGACCAGTGACTCTAGTGCTACTTCTTATCTTCTATCTTTATGGCGCTTATGCCACCATATGTTACAGGATGTGCTCTGTAGTGCGGATATGTCTGTCATTTTATCAAGAACATCTGAAAGGTAGAATCAAAATATACAAGAATAATCTCATTTAATTGCCCTCAGTCTTGGCTCAGTGTTAACATATAATAGACATCAATAAAATAAATTAATAAGTAACTAAAAGGCTATGAGAAGTTTATACCATAATGACAAAAGTAGTAAATGAAAGTAACAGAAAAGAAAAGGCCAAAAATTGTACTTAGGTTAAGATCATGGTCCTTGTCTTAGTCCATTTTCTGTTGTTATTGCAGAATACCTGAATCTGGCTAATTTGTAGTAGACAGAAACTTATTTGGCTGATGAAATTAAGAAATCCATGAGCTTGTTGTCAGTACCTGGTGAGAGCAGTCATATGGTATCCCATGATGGATGGGGGAGTTAGAAAGTAGAGAGAGCAAGTAGAAAGAAGTGACAGAAAAGAAGGAGGAAAAGAGAAAGGAGAGTCTAAACTTGCTCTGTAAGAAATCTGCTCATGCGGTACTAGCCACTCATATCACAACCACATTAATCTCCACCCTCATGGCTCAAATGCCTCTTAAATGTTCCACTTCTTGATATTGTTGCAGTGGGGATCAAGTGTCCAAGGCAAGGATTTTGAAAGAGAGCAAAGCTGGTTCATATTGCAGTTAACAGTGAAAGTGTACAGGCTTTGGGCCAGGAAGTGGCATGCCCTTCAGTGGTAGGTGAGACTGGGTTGACCGTGGCTACAGCACAACTGGGAGACAGAAAATCAGTAGAGAGCTCATTGACAAGAAACAGACCAAGTACCATTAGCAATAATATTCAATTGGCTTTATCCTTTTCTTGAGATTTATGCACACTGGAATATCTGTCTATCTGTCTGTCTGTCTGTCTATCTATCTATCTATCTATCTATCTATCTATCTATCTATCACCTAATCTATTATCTATCTATCTATCATCTAATCTATTATCTATCTATCTATTTATCTATGTGTCTATCTATCCACTGTCATACCTGCCTTGACGCCCTGATTCAGTCACATTTATCATGCTTAAGTCACATGGTGCCAGCACCAGTGAATAAGAAGAATAAGGACACGCAATTGCTTTGGGGACGCTGGTTTTCTAGTGCATTGTACTTGGCAGTCACTATATTTTTTAAATCACATCTCAGAAGGACATTCACAAAACTGGATTTCTCGAATTCCTTAACAAGATAACAAAAGGAGCAGCGGAGATAGCTCAGAAGTCTAAGAGCCTGCCTGGCAAGCAGGTCCCAAGTTTAATCCCAAATGCTTCATACTGTGCTGGCCTCACAGCCTAGGGTGTGCCATGCCACTCCTGAGACTGGACATGGTGGCACATGCCTGTAATCCCAGTGCTGGAGAGGCCGAGACAGGAGGTGATATCATCATGGATCTGAGCTGTGTAGCAGTACCATGTACCAAATACATAAATGAATATTTAAAAAAAAACTATAGGATAACTGTATTGGAAACAAGGGAGGCTATTTTGACTAGATTCATAGCTATTTGCATTTTACTAAGATGCTTTTCTATGTATTTTAGTATAGGCTCTCACTAAACAGCTCAGACTCAAAGTGATCCTCCCACTTTTAGCTTCTCCAGCACTGGGATTACAGGGTTGCACCACCACATTTGGTCTCAGTGGCTGACTCAGCACACTCAGGGGTGGGGCCAGCATGGCGTGTGGTGCCAGGAACAGAACCCATCCCTGCACTTATCTAAGCAGGCACTTAGTTCACTGAGCTATCTCGTTGGCCCACTAAGATGATTTTTGAATTTAAATATTTATCTCATTTTTTATTACCTCACATATGCATGCAGACAGGTATGAAAATTGATAGATGGACAGATGATAGATAGATAGATAGATAGATGATAGATAGATAGATAGATATCACTTAAGGCAAGTTAAGCACAATTAAATTTTATATGCATTACTCTTTGATCATCATGACTATAAAAATATTCTCTCTCTCTCTCTCTCTCTCTCTATATATATATATATATATATATATATATATATATATGAATATATATAGCTGACTATTCAAACTAACTCAGTCACAAGTAGCAGAGGCTGGAATAGATTCCTGGCAACCTTTCTCCATAAATGAGGATCTCTTCCATGGTACTATATTGTTCCTTGGACATCTCAGAGACATCTTCAACTTATTCCCAAAGAAAGAACATGTAATTTGCCCCGTACCCCAAACTCACTTTTTCCTAGTTTATACCATCCCAGAATATGTCATCATAATTTCCCCATTGCTAAAATAAACAAGACTCATAATTCATCTTTTTAGTGTTACTCCTCTCCTACCCAACTACTAGCAACTGTTGTCAGTCCTGCCTTTAAAATACTTCCTGAATGCCTATTGCATTGGCTATGAAGACCTGTCCATCCTCCCCTGACAATATCAACTGACTTTAGATTAGCATCCTTTTATCTTGTAGTTGTGAGCTTTATTTTTCTAGAGCATAACCCAGTGCTCAGATCTTAAAGGCACAGAGCCTGAATTTGACTCATGGTTTCAGGAGATACAGTCCATGGTCACTAGTTCAAAGGCAGAAACATCATGGCCACAGGGTAGTAGCAGAGCAAAGCTATTCATCTATTGGAGACTGGGGAGCAGAGAAAGGAAACAGCACCAGAGAAGAGACAGCAAGGGAGCAGACACATCCAAGTGACCCAGAGGTGTAGTATGTTTCATTATTCTGCTGGGAACCTTCCAAACCAGTCAGAATGACAATCTGCCTTAATCATATTTCCCCTGTGCCATCTGTTCTTCGCTCAGTAGCCCAAACACTATCCTAAACATTGTAATAAGTCATGTCACCACTTGTTAAAAATTTACTCATGGCAGCTCTTGCTTTCTTTTGGTGCTGCCAGTGACATTTGGTTTTCTCATTGCCTAGGATCTTCATCTAATAGCCAGCTGGTTTTTCAGTGACAATCACCTCTGAGAGAATTTCCGTAACCATCCTGTCCAAAGGAGCCACCTATGGCAGGCAAATACTTGCTATCACATCACAGCCATACTTATAATGTGTGTGGGTGTGGGTGTGGGTGTGGATGTGTAGGGCTCAAACTCAGGACTTTGTACTTGCTAGGCAGATCCCTATGTCACTGAGCTATCTCCTTGGACAATCTTATAATTTTTATCTTTAACTGAAAATATATTCTTTGCTATATTTGCTTTTACATATCTAAATATTCTATCTAGGGGCCAGGGAAATAGCTCAGTAGAATAAGCGCTCGCCTGGCAAGTGCAGGGTCCTGAGTTCAATCCTCCGTACCACAATAAATAAATAAATACTCCATCTAGAATTAAATTCACTTATATGCCTTTCTCCCTCTCTTTCTCCTCCTCCTCCTTTTGTCTTCTTATATTCAGTAAATAGATCAGGATGTAGCATATAATTGGTGAAAGAGTGTAAGAAATACTGACCCTGATCCATATTCTCCGTGTAGTTGAGGTAAGTGACAATCTGTGTAACCTGTCCTATACAATGGTCACAGAACCGATACAGTGTAAAGCAGGAGAATGGTACACACTGCAATGTCCATGTGCCAAGAGCTCTGGGTACTTTGTCCCTTCTTCAATGAACACAATGCATATTTGTGTATCCCAACATTTTCTTTATTATTTATTCTTCAGCTTGCTTCTGTTATCAATAACCATCCCTTCTGCTTAACCAACAGTTCCCCTCTATGCTGCTTCATTATGTTTCTTTTTATATTGTCTGAAACAGCATTGGGAAAAGAGCCGCTCCTGGGGATGGGTCATGTGATCACAAAAGCAGATTTTGCTAGTCAAAAGTGTCCAATAAAAATGGAAAGTTGCTTCCTAAATGTCTCTGGAAGTCTGTGGTTTAGTTCACAATATCTTAACAGATTAAGTTAATGCAAATAGCAGATGTATTTTGTAGCAACAAGACAAATGTTCAGCAGAATTAAAGCTATTCATGTGTAGTCACACTGGGATATTTTGCATGATATTTTGCTAATTGCTCCAAAACCTGACTTGTAGTGAATAAACAAATGGGAAAAAAATAAAACGGCAAAAATTAGCCCCAGGCCTCTCTGATTTCTCTGTTAAGCTCCCATTATCTTTCTTCAGCTACTTCACTTTTTCCTCTGAAAGCCCAGTAGCACTTTCGGATCTCCCAAGCACTTGTTTGGACCGTTAACCTATGGAAGATCTCGCAGTTCTCCCCTCATAAGGAGGTATCTTCACAAAGCACTTCATCTGCTCTCCTCAAGCCCCTGGGTCTCCTTAGATTTAAATCTGTCTGCTCAGCTTTCCTAACTAGCTTCAAGATCACACAGGTAGATTGTACTACCTCAAAATAGTTTAAATTCATCAAGTCTTCTCATATTTCTTTTTATACTATGGCCTGTTCAGCTTGCCCTGAGGGTGGGGCTGGCACAGCACGAGGTGCTGGGGATCGAAACGTGGTCCCCGCAGTTGCCTAAGCTTGCCTAAGCAGGTGCTTTAGACCACTGAGCCATCTCACTGGCCCAAGTCTTCCTAAAATATTTCCCATGATATGTTTGTCAAAACAGACTAGTTGTGTGGTTTTCTGAGTGCTGCCTTATAGAACATCACAAAGTGTCCTAAAAGAACAGAAATAAGTTGTTTCACAGTTCTGGAGGGCGGGAGTCAGACATCAAGTTGGCCACAGAGGCGGCTCCTTGTGAAGGCTCCGAGGAATAATCTCAGCCATGCTTGCAACAGCTGACGGTCCTCACCATTGCCTGGTTTGCAGATGCATTGCTCTTGCGTGCGTTGTATTCTACCCAGCATGGCATTCTTGTTTTCATGCTGTCACATGGCTGTGTGAAAAGCACAGGGACCAGGTTTGATCCCCAACACCAGAAGCTGCACCGGTCCTGCCCCGAGGCATGCTGAGCAGGCCACAGACACGGGTGTGGTGGCGCACACCTGTAATCTCAGCTCTGGGGAGGCTGAAAACAAGAGGATCACTACCACTCTAAGCTGCATAGTGAGACCCTGTACCAAATACATTAAAAAAAAAAAAAGTTCACCTTACCATACACCAGTATGGTTCCATTTTTACCTAGAGGACACCTACAATGAGCTCACTTTTATACAAGGTCATATTTACAGGGCTAAGAATTAGTGTTCTAGCATATGTTTAGCTGGAATAATTCAACCTATCACACTAAAGGTCTATAAAATTTATGAATATGGGTAGCTAGCAATTAACATAAAGTTATACATCAGACTGTATCTTCATCCTTCTATGATACATACTTTTTTTTTTTTGCAAGAGCATGTTTCAAACTCATGACCTTGCACTTGCCAGGCAGGCACTTGTACCACCGAGCTATCTCGCTGGCTCTTATGATATATACATTTATATATGCATTTATATATACATTTAGGTGTTATATATGCATAACAGACTAACCTAATATGCTATATACATGACATTCAAAAGCAAAAACTGTAAAAATTACAATACTCTCCCACACAAAATTCCATCCTCCTTATTTAGAAAAGCATTGATTGAATAATATAGAGGTGACTGAACTCCTTAGGCAGGAGAAAGAAACTCTGAATAAAGAAAAATTAAAGATGACTGACATTTGAACGCCTTGTCTAGGAAAAAAAATTGAGCAGTTCACGATTATGTGTGTTCTAAAATTAAGCTCATCGTAATTTAAAAAATCCATCAGTTAACTGGAAGTGGAAAAATTAGGTTAAAAGCATCAGAGCCAATACAATTTGCTTGTTCCATGAGAATTCAGGGAGGTGTCAAGAGTCCTATTTCCTTCTGTTTCCTTTCTTTTTCTCCACAAAATGACTCTTTGCCCGTGTGATTTCATCTTCATAAGTGAGAGAGAGTCGAATATGGCAGCCAAAGGTCTTGGAACACCTAGCTGGGCACAATCCAAAGGACATGAGACAACGAGCTTCCTACTCGGGGGCTCAACCTCTTCACCCTAGCACTCAACAGGAAAACCTGTGCCTGGTGTACCACCTCCCTCAGGGTTTCTGTGAGACCGAACACAGCTCTAGCCTATAACCTTTCTCAAAGACCAACAAGTGCTGCACAAAGACTGCACTGTACTCCTGTCCAGTGAAGCCAGGTAATAGGTTGAATCAATAACTTTCTAACCAGGACCCCAGTTCAATCTCTAGAACCTGTCTGATCCCCTCCAGTGCCATCTCTGTGAAGTGGGATAAAAATGCTCATTCTCTCTCAGAAGAAGGCCGTTGATGAAGTAGAATTGGAGCAGGTGTAAAACCACACTTCATGGGTAGGAAAGGTACACTTGAATGTAAAGGGACAAAGTTTAATTTTGTAGTGGGTTAATAATGTAAATACAGATTTCTAATGCATTCACTTACTACAGGGAAGCAGAAACCAGACTTTACATTTGAGAAACCAGAAAAGCTAAGTTCACCCTCAGTTATTTATTGTAATACCAGCTTTAATTCTAAAACATTAACAGGAAGTAAAGAACAAGAGCAGAAAAGACTATGTCTGGAAACACTTTCAGCTTGGAGAGATAACCCCATATTTAAACTAAAACACCCGCTCAAAACCCACAGTCTTCCAGTTTCATGTTACCATTATCTAATAAAATCTTACACAGAATCAGAGAAAGCTGTCTCACAATTATCGCACATTGTCTGTGGGCTCTACTGTCCCAGATCCTCATTCATTCCACCTCCCAGCCAGCCCACTTGCTCTTTTTCTCTGCAACCGAGGTTTAGATTTTGTTCTGAGATTCAGGAAAAAAGAATTATTGAAAGAGACCTGGTCCTTTTTAGCCATGGGTCTCAATGGAGACCTCCTCTGTCCAGGTGAGGGAGACCTCCATCAACATGTCACACATCACCAGAATGTCACCTGCCCATCAGTTTCCTCTAAATAGCAAACAACCAATGGGGGCACTGTGTTACCCGCAGAAAGGCCACGACTACACTGTGCCCTGCCGGCCTAAGCATATGGGTTATCTCTGAGGATCCTTCTCACTCTGTAAACCTTGCTTTCTCAAAGCTGGCATCCACCTCTGTTTTCACCCTAAGAGCTTCCATGTCACCTCCCACCCATCTCTGACCTTCCTCCAAAACCATAGTTCTTCTAAAATCATTTCATCTATCCTCCCTTCTTTCAATGTCATTTAAAAAGCCTTTCTCCCCATTTTTAAACATTTTTGGAAAACCCATGCCCCATTATACTTTCTATAATCAATCAAAGAAATATCCTGCTCATGGCTGTAACCCATACATAAAGAGATAGCTAAAGCTACCTACCTCCAACTATCTTCCTTCTAAACCCCAAGGCCTTTACTCACTATATTTGCTTTGGCTTGGAATATCAACACTCAACACAGCTGACTGTACATGCCCTGGTTAGAATTCCCTCAGCTATTTACATGTCTCTCAACACACAAGTCTCTTAAAGCCTGTTGTCCATCTCAGAAGGCCTATTAGGGCAAGGAAAAATATAACACCTACTCAGCTTTATTTCAGAGTAAGAAGAGGCCTAAAGCATAAAATAGGACTGGAATCCTAACTTTGTGGATTTCCTGTTCTGTGTTTGAGGTCCAACTGTGTGGGCTTTTATTTTCTCATCCATTGAATCAGAGAAATAGATGCCACACAGAATTTTTTTTGTAAAGGTCTAATTCTATGAGATAACATGCAAAATTCCAGAATCACAGACAGTTAAGGTCAGTTACACACACTGCCTGCTCTGCCTAGCACTAAATGCAGAACTATAGGCAGTGAACTTTTCTGATAAGAGATGAAACCAGTAAGATGTCATGAAAGTTCACCACACTGGCTGGACAAGCAACTTACTAGGTAAGTGTAGACATTCTGATGTTTAGACTACATCACAGACCATTTAAATAAGTATCTCTTAGTGAGGTCCCAAAAATTAGCAGATGAGGAGGCACCAGCTGGCCAACCTCAAGGATAGGATTGGTGAGAAGGAAGGGGGAAAGCTCTTCTAGAAGTGCTCAGTTCAATATAACTTAACTCAAAAGTAAAAAAAAAAAAAAAAACCTGTCCAAATGCATGCATGCCCATGCAGGTGGTAAATGTCCAAATGGCCTGTTTTGAGTCACCATATATTGTTGCCCAAAACTATCTTATGCCAATAGTGGACATCAAAGTAATCCTTTTAGTATGACTTCACTACAAATAAGCAAGAGCATAGACAGAGACAATGTTCTTTTCTGACCCCTCCCCAGACAGAAACACATGTGGAAGTGCAAAGTACTTAATATGTTCTTAATATTTTCTTTCCTCTGCAATCTGGATACTGAAAAACATCTCCCAAAATAAAAATTTCTACTAAGCCAGATAGGCAGAACTTAATAGAAGCCAAACTATCAAATCCAATGAAGCACAAATTAGATTTTTTTTTCTTTTTCAAAGAAAAAAAAGCCCAAAATAGTATTCTTGCAAGAAGAATAAATCATATTTATATAAGTAATAGCAATCTTTTTAGTGATATCCCCCAAGACTCACTTCAGTCTATTTTCTTAAGTGGTATATTTTCAAAGCTCAGTGGCATACCTCCCCATCAGACACACTGAACTGAATGAACATGCTAAATCGCAAGCACTTAATGGTACAAGGTTGCTTGAAGGTATATTCCTAAAAATTTTGCACCTTTCTCCATCATTATTGCTATGTGAACACCTGGAGAAGAAATTATTCACAAATCCAGTCTTTGATGTTATTCCTAACTATAGATTGATTATTGCTTAAATGTGTTTAGTACCCCTCCACCTGTTTTGCACATGAGACTGATTTTCTGTCTCTAGGTCCAGTTATCTGACATGCTCTGCTAAGGGAACACTGGTTGATACATGATGCAGACAGGGCTTTAAACACGCTCACACACATGGATTCTCCTCTTGCCCCTCTCAACAGGAGAAAAGTTTGGGCTCTAAACAGATATGGAGCAGACATGAACTCTATGTGCAGCGGGGCTCTGGGCCTAGCCAGTTGGATGGTTTAAAGCAGAACCTCTCAGACAGGCCCAGCATGAATTAGCTGACTGTCACAAGATCCACAATGATGCAGGGGAAAATAGACGAATTTTTTTTAAAAAAAACCACTGTGCTTGGCCTGCTTTGTTACAAAGCATTAGCTGACATTTGTACATAGTAAGATTTGATAGCAACTTTTTAAAAAACAATAGAGGAAAAATACAAGTTTAGGGACCCATTACCTACGGTCAACTACAAATAATATTTTTTTTCTTTTTCTAATATAGGGTCTTGCTGTGCTGTCTAGATCAGCTTTGAATGTTTGATCCTCCTGCCTCTGTCTCTAAAGTAGCTGAGATTATGGGCAGATGCAGCCACACCCAATTTTAAAAGTATTACTTTTTGAAAGATTCACTTTCTGCTGTAAGATGCCATGCTGTGTGAGCGGTCAGTGATGTCTATTGTTGTTGTTTGGAAAGAAAACAAGCAATCATTCTTTCAATAACTGTTTCAACTAGATAAAAATTTGTATCTCTAAACCTGAATCAAAAAGCTAACCACAAGCTCACCATGTTATAGATGCCAATTAGCTACTAGTCATAAAATAATAACCAATCTAGCTATTTCTCACTGGGTACTTACTACAAATAGTTTATTAATAGTATCACAGAACACTACAGTAAAGTAAGTTCCATTATTTATGCCCATTTTAGAGATGAAAACATTGAGACTTAGGATGTTGAAAGACTTTGCCCAAGAGTATCAGGTTAGATAGAAGCAAAGAATCTGTTGCACATCTGTCTCTTTCAAGAGCCAAACTTTCACGACTGCCTCTCAGAGTTAAAAAGACAAATGTGTAAAAGGAATGGTGCAGTAAGAATAAAGCCATTTACATGGTTCTTCTCCAATGAAGGACGAGTCATAACATAAATCTCTGACAAAATGTGGCTCTTCTGTTTCCGCTCGTCTACTGACAATCTTGAGTTAATGTCTCCGATGTAAATATTCAGTGCAATTAAACAAATATTTCTTTGGCTTTAATAGGTACCAGGCCTCTCATGCACAGGCTTAAAATTACAGCTGAGTGCAGGACACAGTGCTTTCTTTTTGGGAGCTCTCAGTCTAGTAAATAATTGATACTGAAAAGATCCTAACCGAAATCCCCGTGTGAGCTCTGTCACGTTCTAAACACAGGGTGAACAGATGTTCAGACTAATGATCGCTGGGGTGGGAAGAGCGTAAGGTTGGGGAGTTAGTTACACTTACTCACTGAGAATGCTCATTCCTTCCTGCAGGCAGTCAGCCACCAAGGAAGAAGACAAATTCCAAATTAAAGGGGAGATCAAGCTGTGCAAGACTGCAGTTAGAGCGAGAGCTGAAAGACCGTGACTGAAAGTGCTACTCTCCAGTCAGCGGTGTCGGACCAGCGGGTGACACATCAGCCTGGTGATTCAGACAGAAAGAATCATTGGTGGATAAGCAATAAATTCAGAATAGGGGAAAGGCCATGGTTCTGTTAGATATGGTAGAACTTTTCCTTACATCAACGAATGAAGAGTTTATTAAATTGAGGTGAATTACTTGACCGAAAAATAGAAGTACAATATAGTGTTGTGGCAATTCTACTGTCTCAGTGGGTCAATTGTCCACTGCTCTGACACTTTTGAGATCCCATAGGATTGACTCTTCCCCAAAACACATGGATAGTTCCCACCTGCTCCTTTTTTCCTTTTATCTAAACTAAAATGCAGATTTCTCCTGAGTTGCTCCCTATCCACTTAGGATGAAAAGCTCGCTCCCTAAACCATTTTATGAGTGGGATATGAAACATCAAAAGAAATTTATCATAAAAGGAAAGCATCTAGTGTTCAATAATTTCTTCTCCCTAACTAAAAATAAACATTTCAATCCTAATTATTTCATTGCCATTTATCTTTAGAGTATACTGAAATAATCCTGCACAGAAAACCCAGGCCTAGTCAAGTTTCATATATGATCAAATAGTGTATTCCTCTTTGCAGAAGAAAGCTGAACGTGTTCCAAAATTCATTTTGTGTATAAGTCTAATTCCAAATATGACATCATCCCAGCAATGTCACTTGCTGCCTTATATAAATGAATCTCAGCTTTTTTGGCCTTGAAAATAGAAATTTAAAAAAATATATACTGAAAAAGTTAAAACGATCAGACACATCAGCCACCTCTGTAAGTCACAGAGGAAACAACAATCAATGAACAGCAGCTAATATGATTTTTGTTGTTGTTGCTGCTGTTTTGTTTTTTATTTCTGGGTACAGTGGGCTTTATTGATGGTGTGCAGTGGCAGTGAGCCAGGGGTCCTGAGGCCCCTCCCCTTCAGGAGCTTGGGACGGAAGCTGTGAGGGGGAGATCCTCCGTGTTGGAGCTGAGTAGGGCAGTGACTTCTACAGTGTGGCCTCGCCATCCCTCTGGTCTTGCTGGGCTGTGGTGGGAGCCCACTTACACCTTGGAGGCCATGTGGATCATGAAGTCCACCACCCTGTGGCTAGAACCGAACTGATTGTCATACCAGGAAATGAGCCTGACACAGTAGTCATTCAGGGCAATGCCAGCCCCAGAATCAAAGGTGGAAGAGTGGGTGTCACTTTTGAAGTTGCAAGACAAAACCTGGTCCTCAGTGCAGCCAAAGATGCCTTTGAGGGGGCCATCTGATGCCTGCTTCACCGCCTTCTCAATGTCATTGTATTTAGCTGCTTTCTCTAGGTGGCAGGTCAGATCTACCACTGAGATGTTGGGAGCAGGCACACAAAAGGCCATGCCTGTGGGCTTCGCATTCAGCTCTGGCATGACCTTCCCCATGGCCTTGGTAGTGCAGTGGATGCAGGGATGATGTTCTGGACAGCCCATAGTCATCATGCCACAGCTTCCCAGAAGGGCCATTCACAGTCTTCTGAGTGGCAGTGATAGTGTGGACTATGGTCATGAGTTCCTCCACAATGCCCAAGTTGTCATAGATGACATTGATCAGTGGGGCTAAGCAATTGGTGGTACAGGAAGCGTTGCTGACAATCTTGAGGGAGGTGTCATACTTCTTGTGATTCACACCCATCACAAACATGGGCATTGGTGGAAGGGGCAGAGATGATGACCCTCTTGGCAGCATCCTTAAGGTGAGCCCCAGCCTTCTCCATGGTGGTGAAAACACCAGTAGGCTCCACCACGTACTCAGCAGCAGCATCACCCCACTTGATGTGGGTGGGGTCTCGCTCTTGGAAGGTGGTGATGGCCTTTCATTGATGACAAGCTTCCTATTTTCAGCCTTGTCAGTGCCATGGAATTTGACGCAGGTGGAATCATACTGGAACATGTAGACCATGTAGTTGAGGTCAATTAAGGGGTCACTGATGGCCACAACATCCACATTGCCAGAGTTAAAAGCAGCCCTGGTGACCAGGCATCCAATATGGCCAAATCCGTTCACTCTGACCTTCACCATCTTGTCTGAGTCACTGCTGGCTGCATGGAAAGAGTGGCCATCAGCGAGCATGCAGGAGCAGAGAACTCAGAGCTAATATAATTGTTATTGGAACTGTTCACATTTACAATTCTATTATTGCTTCTTTATTTTATTATTTTTTGTCACATGCACTGATAAGTCTTTTCTAAAGGTGAAGTCTGGAGAAATGAATAAATCACCTTGTTATCAAATGTTTAGGATTTTAAAATCATCCTGCCCTCCTCACCTGTGCTGAGTAACTGAAGTTCACAACCTCAGCTCCTTGCACCTCCAGGCCTCTCAGAGCCTGCTGCAACTGAGGCCCTCTGTATATACTTTCTCAGGTTTAAAACATACTGTTTACCTAAAGTTTACCAAGTTCCAACCTTAATGGAGAGATAAGATTTAAAGGTGGCGCCTGTCAGTGGAAACCCCCCAAAATCTCGGTAGCCAGTCATTCCATGGGTTATGAGAGCAAAACGCAAACTTTTTGTCGATCGACATCAAATTCTTGGTTCAGTTGTTCTGAATTAGACAGGATGAGGACACAATTAGAGTCATAAACAGCCAGGCCATTAATAGCAATGAGCTCAGGCTGACACTGGAGTTAGGGTATATAGCTCCTCCTATTCTCCTCGTAGCAGTGAACTAAGTCACAGCATCCTCATCAACCAGTTAACTTACCGTTTTGTCTCAGCTTATCCTAGAAAACTTTAACAAGAGGAAAGCTAATATAGTTAGAATAACAATACAACATGATGTTCTCATGACGAATTTTGTTTAAAATTCTTAATTTGTCTTCTTGGAAACCACAGATCTTTTTTGGTCTTTCTACCTAAGGAAATAGTGACTCACTGTGTTTGGCATCTATTGTTTTCTTACTCAGCATCATCCTTATCTTGGTTTTGGGGGGTACCTGCAGCAACATTTCCTTTGCAGATCATGTGTAGACTCAGTGGAACCAGATGCTCTGCTCTGCTCTCCAGAAACGGACTCATCCATTCTCTTAGTGATGTATGTTTCCATTTTCTACTAATGTGAACAGAATTGCCATGAACAGTCTTTTTTAGCTTAAGTTAGTCAAAGAGAATTGGTGTCATGTGCAACCACAAAATATTAAATGAGTTATGTGGGAATACAGAAAATCCCCTTTGTGTCATTATTTGCAGAGATGGTATAATGTTCCCTATTAGGTCTAAATTATCAGAAAATTACAGATTTTAAAGAAATTCCTAAGGGTACTCTAGTATGTTGCTCTGTCTTCATAAAGAGAAGCTCAACAATCTTAGCTTTGATCATTTATTTATCAGTAATAAATTTAAATACAAGTATTTTAATCAACTGACTTTCTTCTAATAAAAGCTAAATAGATAGCTACCTTGATAATTTAAAAAATGCCAAAAATCTAGCATGACATAAACTAATAGATATTTACAAAGATGCTCAAATTTATTAGCAAGCATAGAGATGCCATGACCAAAATAAAATGACATTTATGTTAGATTAGCAAAAATTAAGCCATTAAAGATCAGAAGATATGGATTTGTGATTATATATATATTTGTGATAGGTAAGCAAATGAGGACAACCACTTTGTAAAGACTGTGGCATTATGTCATAAAGTTGAAACATTTATACACATTGCAACCCAAGGCAATACTCCAGGGAAACTTTGCTCATGTGCTCCAGGACACATGAAGAAGAATATCCACAACAGTTCCATTCACAGCAGCAGACTCTGGGAAATAACTCAAATCTCCATCCACAGAAGAGCAAATAGATCATAGCACAGTCACAGAATGAAAAATTATAGAACAGAAAAATAAATAGACTAGAACCTTGCAAACATCATGGATGCATCTTAGCATATTGCATAAAAAATAGAAAATTCAGGCAGCCAGTGCAAGGTTATACGCCATTTTTATAAAGGTCAAAAATATTTAAAAATCAAGCAACACTCTTCATATGTGTTTACATGTATGTTATGTGCGTGCGTGCGTGCGTGTGTGTGTATGTGTGTGTTCAGCTGATTGTCCATAAAGCAAGCAATGTTAAATATAAATTTCATCCGCAGGCTTTGGGAAGGCAGGGGAACGGAATGTGTAAGGATTACAGTAGCAAGTGTCACATTGTTTGTAGCTCTAAAGTTGGGTGGTGAGCTTAGAACTGTAAATTTTTTATTATGTCATTTCTTACATGTATGTTACATATATCTTCACATTAAATAATAGAATTATTTAAAAATCAGTCAGAGGTAATAAATTTATCAATGGGTATGAAAAGAGACTACTGTAGAGATATTTCAAGAAACAGCAGATATTTTACGTATACCCTGAGTTTCTACTCTCTCAGTGGTCCAACAACCTCTCCTGCTCACAGTTTTATTTTCATTCTTTTTCAGTCTTCAAGTCTAACTCATTGCCTGTCTTCCATGAGCTACTTTCCATGGAGCACACTATAGCATTCTAACTACTTACTTGTTCTATTAACGGAGATAAGTAGGGTGAGGAGGTAGCCGATCTCTTGTCATTTGTGAGTCACATACCTTTAACGTGTACATTTTCCTCATAACAGGAGAGCCTATTTCTATCAAAAGCATGGAGTTAATGTACTTCCTTCCCTACTGTTCTCACAACCCTGTACATTACCCAGCCCTTCTGGGAAAAAAGCTTTTATCTTATCAGAGTCCTGTACTTTGGGGATAATGCAGCAATATTTTACTATTGCTGCTAATGTGTGCACATGGCTAGAGGTGGAACAAGGGGCAGATGACAGTGCTCTGTCCTATGTAGTCACAGGCCTATACCAGTCCATTTAAGTGGCTTGTTTCTTTCAACAGTTGTCTTCTTGAAGATCCAGAGTTGTCTGGTCTTAATAGTAGATCTTTGAAAGATATTCTTGACCACTAAAAAGAAGATACAGGTCATGCTTAAACTTGCCCTTAACCACCCATCAGAAAAGTTTAACCACAAGGCATAAAACGGAAAGCTAGATTAAAATGCTGAGCTGTGAAAGGCTTAAATCAACAGCTTCCAACATTGCCAGTTTTACCAATAACCCATTGCAATTATTGAACACTGGATTATGTATGCAACTACTTTCTCTTAGTTCACTGAGAAGAAATTTGGTTGTACTAATAATGACTTGAAAAATTATAACATCTACACCCTGTGCTCTACATAATAGGAGGGCAACAATATGCATTGTATCAAATATTGAAATGTACTATTCCTGTGTTTTGAAATTGTCCATTGTTATACATTGTTATTTCTTATTAAAAATAATAAAAAGATAAAAAATTTAAAAAAGAGACAAGAGGGCTTTCTCCATCTAAAGCTGCTCTAACTAGGACTGCTCACATCACTTGTAAGAGCGTGGGAAGAACCTCTGTCTCTCCAAGTTTCAAAAGGTGATAAATTGTTAACGACTATAATGCTTTGGATAAAAAAGGGCTCAAAGAAGAGATTAAGTGATCTGACATTCACAAAAATGTGTTTCTTCTGGCTAAATCTGTCTCAGCTACTCTCCCACTCATATCAAGTATACCTCTCACAGTAAAAACTTGGACTGGAGCACTAATCCATATTTATATTATCCTGTTATGTTATGCTGAATGCAACCCAATTTGCTAATAGCTTGTTATTCCCTAGCTGCATTTCCCCCAGGCCTAATATCATTCAATTTCTTCCCAAGGAATGATGATTCAGACCTGGACCCCCTTTAATACATTCAGTGTCTGAAGTAGTCCCTCAAATGCCTTCTTCCTTGGGAATAAAATAAATAGGAAACAACAAAAACAACATCCAGTGAGTACACAGCAGAGTGTAGATCGCATCCCAGAGGCATACTAATATAAAACCACTGACTAAAAGGCCAGGCTACATAATCCTATGAGTGCTTCTGGAAAACAATTATTTGCATGGGGGTTTACTTTCATCAGGAGGAACTTTAAAATATCGTTTAAAAACATCCCAGAGATGTAGAATCAGTCAGAAAGGATCATGTGGTGCTTCAATAACAAATAAAACTCCATATCTCTCTGGCTTAAAATGCAAAGATATATTTCTTGGTCTAGCTATGTAATCAGCAAGCACAGGCTACAGGCTTATCTCCACATCCCACTACTTCAGAACTCCAATTTGTAGAGCCTACAGCATATGAAATGCTAGTACTGGCGAAGGCTAGAGAATAGGGTGATAGAGTGGATGGTTACACAGTGTTAGGATCTTAACACAGACAGAGTGATGCTCAAAAGACTTCCACTCACACTTCATTGGTCAGAACAGTAGCCATTCCTGATATATTTTTAAAAAGTGAAGAAATAGCCTATGAACTGCCTGGAAGAAGAAAAACTTAAAAATTAGTGGACAGCTGATGGTGAAATAGATCCTAAGTATCTGCAGAAATGTAAACCTCCCAAGATGGAAGGCAGGAATGACTTTTCAAAAGGGTTGACTTTTAATGCTTGCTAAAGCACATGTTGAATGCTGATGGAAAATTGTGGAGCAGACGGAGGAGCTCATTAAATCAGAACCAACTCTGGGCTTGACATTCTGAATGGACTATTACTTCTTACTGAATTTTGTACAAGGTTCCCAAAACAGTTTAATGATATGGACCCAAATGATACTGATAATTTTTAAATTCTAACTAGTAGACTTTTCCCTTATAATGTGCAGACCAAAGTGAGCATTTTCAAAAGGAATTTTTATCTTCTCAATTAGCATATACCAAAATAACTGAAGCTATGGGTGCAGAGCGAAATTGTTCATTTCTAAAGAGCCAAGAAAAGGAAATGTTGTAACTGAGATCTTTAAAAGATGAATGTGGAAAGCTGAAATGCTCTACGTGTTCTCTATGTGACAGAAATGCCTGAACTTTTCAGTTTTACTAAATTACATCTAACATAAGCACATTTGACCTTTTCCTTCCTACTCCATACCGTGATGGCCCAATCAAACCATTTCAATATTATACAAATCTTGATCCAGTACTATTCTCTCAACCAGAAGCTGATTTTAGAGCAACAGATGCTTTAGTGAGATATATTTACAGTAGATATGAGGAGTGATACACCTACACGACTTTTACCCAGAAAAGGAAGACATATTTCACACATGATTCTATATTAACACTTACAATACACTTGTAGGGAAATTGAGCCAGTAGTCTGTGTGAACTTTCTAGCAGTAGATAGTGATGCTATGAATTTCCTTCCTTCCTTCTTTCTTTTATGTAGCACCTCATTCTCCAAGAGAGAAGCAAGAGTGCTGGGGACCATGAAGCACCATTACAACCTTCACTCAACCTTGGAAGTCAGCATCAAGGACAGGAAGGAGATTCCAGACAAAAGATACTCCTTATAGAACTACTATCAAGTTTCGTCCTTGCTCCCAGAAAAAGATCAGGAAATTTTTCTGTAAAAACTCACCTGGTGATTTTTTTTTCAATCTGTGGGAATTCTGTTCTAATTATTTGATTCTGCCATGGTTGCATGACAAAGACACAAACTTTACATAAACAAAAATACATGGCATGTTTCAATAAAATTTTATTCATTAAAGCTTAAGATTGGCTATGCACATGGTCCAAGAGCTACAGTATGGTGACTGACAGCTGCTCTAGAAAGATATATAGCCTAGAGCTTGGATCTAACAGGTGATCATCAGTCTGTCTACCTCTCCTGTTCTTTGATGTAGGCCTAACTTCATATTTTCAAATTTAATGAAAACAATGCCTGAATCTCACTTCAAATACTCTTTCTTCTCCCAGACCTGACTCTTGCTGCATTCTATAAGTAATGTTTCTAGGAAGAAAAATTTTCCCTTTATTGTCTACTAATGGATACATCTTTACTGGTTAATCCCATCAGTAGGCATTACTTATTAGCTAATGATGGATGAAATGTTCTATATTAGGTCCTGAGAACAATAAAAAATTATAGTCAGTTTTACCCTCATTCAACTTACACTTGTACTGGAAGTATCACACAAAGTTACTTCGGATTTTTTGGAGAGAAATATGACTCTGTCTACAACCACTGGTGAAAGATGATTAATGACAAATGCATATACAGAGCTACAAAGGCAAACCAGCATGCTTTTAAAATAAGAGGAACAGTAAAAAAGCTTAATGACTGGAAGGTGTTTGGAAAACATGGAGAGAGGGAATGTGTGTGCGAGAGAGAGGAAGGGAGAGAGTCATAAGATTTCATTGTTCACTCCATTTCTATCCATTCTTAACTCTCCACTATCTCCTTGTCCACCACAACTCCAAAGAGGAAAATGTTTTCCTGAATGCAGGGCATTAACACTATCCTTTTTAAGCACCAAGCAGAGACGGAGCTATGGTGAATCTCAATAAACAGGAAGGACATTTGTAATTCACAGGTAATTGTACTACTCTCCTCTAAATCTTTTAGTTAGCTATGCCTTAGGAGGGATTTCTCTCCAACCCTCCCATGAGATTACAAACTAAGAGCAACAAAAAATAAATAGTAATCAGCATTGACTTGATGCAACTAACACTTGCATTGGTAGTATCACACAAACAAGTAATTTGGATTTCTTTGACAGAAACATGACTATGTCATGAAATTTCTCCCACATGGGAAAATGTACTTCTAATATGTCTAACCTCTGCTTGGATTAGATCCAGGAAAACTGTGACACTGGTTCCATTATTTAGTTTACACTAAACTTCAGAAGCTCTTGTGGACTATCTCAGAACATTTAGAGTGGAAGTTCCACACACTATTTGATTCAAGCAAAGCACTAAACAGTATAACTAAATAATGAGCTTTGCCTAGCATCTCTTCTAGATCACCTCCTTTGAACAGAAATATCAACCCCTTTTTCTCAGAGATGACAGTATGTGAAGACCACTATTTCACACTGATGTATGCTCATGCCCAAGAAAAATATTTTGAACATATTCCCTCAACCAAACTGATCATATTGCAGTAATATGGGTATAACAAAGAACTGATAGAGAAGGCTACCAACCACACCACCACCATCTATGCCACCTGAAAGAGATATTTAACCTCAGTTTCTAAATCCTCCTCTCTAAAATGAACACCACTAGATTCTTTACCCATATTATAATTAATCATAAGATTACCTAAAATTGAATGTGAGTGTTCTATAAATGGAAAAGTTATTAACAGTCTGAAGATTATTGTCACTATTATAATTGACACTATAAATTTTTGTCAAACTAAAACATAAAATTTTTCTTTGAAGCACTGAGGATAATAATCTTAAATAAGACTTGAAGCTCCTCATAGATTAGGATAGCACTTCGCCCACCAAAAAATGCAAACCATTTCACTGTAAGAGCTTAATAGAGATGATATTACAAAGATACCCCAAGGGATTCTACAACTGTGACAATGTTAATAGCACTACAGTTGTTAGACCTTCCAGAATCCCCACATAAAAATCGTCAGAGCATTTAGATCCCCAGTGTGCCATGCTGGCCCTGCCCCAGGGGTGCACTGAGAGGACAACTGAGACTTGGCCTGGTGGGGCATGCCTATAATCCCAGTGTTTGGGAGGCTGAAGTCAGGAGGATTATTACACATCTGAGCTGTGTAATGTTACCCTGTAGACCCTGTCCTAACTACGTTTTTAAAAAATGTCAGAGCAAATAGATAATGAAACCAAAAATTCACAAACACCTTTAACAATGAAATTAGGTAAAAAATTGTTCTTACAAATTTCAAAATATAAGCAAGCAGGAGCAAGCTCCCAGGGTGTCAAGACCAGAGCATTATCATACTTGAGTTTGTGAAGTGATGAAGTGAGGGGAAACCACAACTGTAACTGGTGTTCACTAGAAAGCTCAGAAGGCTGGTTTAGAAGGAGCCATGGAGCCTGAGAGGGGACCGGCCAACTTCAGCAGCAAGTCAGTTTGAGAGATCAGCAGATCAGAGAAGTTTTGCACATACAGACTCTCAAAACTGACCCATCAAGGCTTCTTTCTGATATGGAACCCCCCATTTGGAAAGGAACTACTAGTGAGACAAAAGAAATAAGGCTCAAGATTTACCTTTCCCTTCTGACAGCTAGAAGGGGCATTACCCAGTGGTAGCTGTTGTGTTCCTCTCCCTTGTTTCCTCTTGTCTTCTCTAACATAGCCTGGGTGAACTGGCACAAGGTCTTTCCATCACCTCTGGAGTTCTTTCCATAGATCCACTAGGCCGGGCTGACAAGGCAAAGATCAGGGGACCTTGGGACCCATTGATGATACCAGCTAAATCTCCAAGCTCTGAAGGACCAGGCTCAATACAGCTGCAACCATCACAACTTCAGGCTGATCTTTTCCTGGAAATGTAGATGTTGTCAATCAAAAAGTTCTGTGAGGAGTTAGGAGTTGCTCTAATGGCAGAGGCTGTCCAAAATGACTCTTACCTGCCCTGGGAAAGCTGTCTTAGCTCCAGAAGGCTAAGAACATGGCTCTCCTCCAGGAGAATCTTCTCTGCAACCACTTCTGTTAATTCTGCCCTATAACCTCCAGATGAATGGTATGCTTTCTCATTCCTCCAGGAGTTCCCCAGTATGTATACAAATGAAAGAAAATATGCACATGTAGCCTGCTCCCCTGCATAAGCAGTGATTACTTATCCTTCTTGGGTCATTCAAGGAGGTCTCCCTCATGAGAGCTCCTTCACTGTGCTGCATCGTAGGTCCACATAAAACCCCTGTCTAAGTGGTCCTATAATCAATTTCAGGTTGAACAGGTTACACATAATAACTGGTCATACTAAGAACTCTGGAAACTTCAAGGAAAACAAAACCAGGAAATCTCTGCAGCAACTCATAACATTTTTAATATAGTGTAATACTGATAATAAGACTGATTGAAAAGAAAGACTTGGGACAATAGGAATGCTATCTGAATCAAGTCTCTTTCTAAAGTTTAGGAAAGTAATTTCATATTAAAATGACCTACCAAGGGCCAGCAAGATAGTTCAGTGGACTAAGCACCTCCTTTAGCAAATGCAGAGACCAGGGTTCAGTCCTCAGTCCAGCAGGCCACACTGGCCTCGATGCTGGGGTGCGCTGAGCCAGCAGTGGAGGCTGGGTGTGTTCGCACATGCCTGTAATCCCAGCACTGGGGAGGCTGAAAACAGGAGGATCACAATGCATCTGAGCTGTGTAGTGAGACCCTGTACCGATACATAAATGAAAAAAAAAAAAGTATTGAAGTTAGATTCTATAGAAAGTTGCCTTAAGAAAATAGTTACTGTGGGGCTGGGCAGATAGTTCAATTAAAAAAGCACCTGCCTTGCAAGTACAGGGTCCTGAGTTCAATCCCCAGTACTGAAAAAAAAAAAAAAGAAAAAGAAAATAGTTACTGCGAGAAAAAAGAGAAAATGTTTTCATGGAAAACAAGATGTTTTAAAAAGTAGAACAAAAAGTAATATATTGTTCTAAAATGAGCAAAAATGATACAAGATGTGGGGAAAAAATGCAGAAATGAGGTAATAAAATTAGAAGTTTAGGGTCAGGGAGATAGCTCAGTAGAATAAGTGCTTGCCTGGCAAGTGCAAGGGCCTGAGTTCAATCCCAAGTTCCACAAAAAAATAATAAAATGAAATAAATCTTTAAAAGGGGGCTGGCCAAATAGCTCAGGGGGTTAAAGCACTTGCAAGGTGAAGGGGCCAGGGATTCAATTCCTGGGCCTGCCATGCCAGCCCCACTCACAGGGCATACTGAAATGGCAATTGAGACTGGGCATGGTAGTGCACGCCTGTACTTCCAGCTCTTGGAAGGCTGTAAACAGGCAGATCACTATGAGTCTGATCTAGCAATGAAACC
>PVKN010008334.1:5684-25390 GCA_004027915.1 Capromys pilorides
TTTTTTTTTTTTTTTTTTTTTTTTTTTTTTTTTTTTTTTTTTTTTTTTTTTTTTTTTTTTTTTTTTTTTTTTTTTTTTTTTTTTTTTTTTTTTTTTTTTTTTTTTTTTTTTTTTTTTTTTTTTTTTCCAGTACCAAATATTGAACTCAGGACCTTGTGCTTGCCAGGCAAGTGCCTATTTCACTGAGTTATCTCCCTAGCCCTGGAAATAGGTTTTCTTTTAATTGCTCAGGATGCCTATGAACTTGAAAACCATTTATTCCAATCTCCAGAATAGCTAGGATGGATTAGAAGCATAGGTCTCCACCCCCAACTTAAAAAAAAAAAGTATTATTTTTATAATTACTGTTGTATATTGCACTGAAGAAATAATTTATCTACTCAGCCTCTCCAAAATTTCGGTTTTCCAAATATTGGCTCATATTAAGTAGAGGTCCTTTGAACATCCTTCAAGTATATTTGGTAGGTTATAGACTTCTTTCTCTTGGGTATGTATCCAGGAGCACTGGTTATGTGCCTTGAACTACTGAATCACAGTGGATACATTTTAGTTTTGGTAGACATTGCCAACAGTTTAGTAGACATTGTCAGTGGTTTTACCAGTTTGCGTACATAGCAACAATATATGAGATGAACTTGATCACTTTCAATATAGATTATTATCAGTGACATATTTACATGTGGCTTCTGTTTTCTGAATTAGACTTTAAACTTCTACAGCACAGAGGATATTATAGAATTATTCCAGTGACAAATAGTGGGTTCTGCACAGCAATGGTGGTGATTTCTTTCAATTTTCAATAAATCTCTAGCTATGATGTTCAGAAATTACCTTTATTATTACTTTATTAAACAGTAGCCAATAACTTAATAATTAGTAGTAATGTCACATCTGAATATACAATAATTTCTACTTCTGAGTATGCATCCAGAGAAATTAAAACTAGATTTTTTTTTACTATTAACATTAATTTTATTTTTATAAAAATACAAGTAGATTTTAGCAAAGCATAAATAGTACTTTTCTATGAAAAACTAAGTCAAAATTTTATAACAAAATAAAGACTAGCAATGGTTAACACTCTGTGTATCATGATCTTAAAACAATGGCCATAATGTCACTCAGAGAAGTCACAGAGAGAAAATTGTCTTTGGAAGAAGAAACAGATGAAAGCATAACTCTTTGAGGGCCAGCCAGATAGCTCAGTAGACTAAGGCACCTGCTCAGGCAGGTGCAGGGACTGCGGTTCGATCCCTGGCGTGGGACAGCAACTGAGATTGGGCAAGATGGCGAGTGCCTGTAATTTCAGCACTTCGGAGGCTGAAAACAGGAGGATTACTACGAGTCTAAGCTGCATAGTGAGACCCTGTAGACTCCATTCTAAAATTAAAAAAAAAAAAGCATAACTCTTTCATGAACTAAGAAATATCAGTCGCAACCATGAAACAAATTAGCATAGAATAGAAAATAGAGCCTTGGCCTTGGGAAGATACTTGCCCAACAGTAGTCACCTCAGCATTCTGGGCAATGATTGTCAGAGGATGAATGAATGCAAAACTGTGCCTGCATGGACAACCGAGTGCTGCTCAGCCTTATCAAAGAAGGAAGTCATGTCTTACATGTCAGAATGCTGATGTGCCACAAGGACATCGTGGTATGTGAAATAAGGCAGTGACCGAGAGAAGAATGCTCCATGGTGCTACTTACAGAGGATATTTGAAACAGACAGACTCAGAAACAAGGTAGAATAGCAGTTCCAGGAGCCAGAGGAACAGGAAAATCAGGCCACTGTTGTTCAACTTCAGTTTTACAAGATGAAAAACTTTTAGATAGCTGCTACACGACAATGTATAACTAGTTAACACTAAGTTACACTTCAAAATGATTCAGGTTGTACGTTTTATATATTTTAACACAATAATTTTTTTCGTTTAAAAGTTAGAAATAAGTACACCATATCACCATATCATGTAATATGTTCACAATAAACAAAACAATATTGTTACTATTTCTCTTATGTTCATTTTATTAGAAGATATTGGCTATCTGAATTTTACTGATTTGATTCTTTAGTCTATGTACAGTCAATGACAATGTTAAAATTCATACTCTTAAGCCTCAACCCAGGGGTTTTGGTTCAGTAAATTTAAGGTGGGGCTCTAAACTGATTTGATACATTCTTCCAACTTCATGTTCAGGGATGTCATACAGTTGCCTTAAAATTGTCAAAGTGGGAAAACGCAATCAGAACACCCTAAGCTGTCAGGTCTTCTTTCCAGAAAGCTGGAAGTTAACTGTTTATGAGTACTTCACTGGACACTAGACCAGAGCACCCACCTAACCGAGGTAATGTGGGTGTTGTTAGAGCTGGGACCATGCTGAGTTGTGTAGTCACGGAAGTATGGAACACACACAGGTACACAAAGGCCTAGATTTTTAAACTAATATGTTATAGTTGCTCTCTACTCTGTGTTTACTAGAGCTTCAAATACATGGTGGGGTGAACTAATTTCTTGTGGTCAAAGGTCTTATTCCATCTCTATATCTTTGCATCAACCTGCATATCTACCTCCAATTGGCATATCTACATCTCATCAACATGAATGTCTGTATCTGTATTGATTGATCTAGTATCGACCATCTCTCCTGGTGGTTTTCATACTCTAGAATTTGATTCAAGGGATCAATTTGTTTCCAAAAATCAGTAAGAGAGAGAAGTGACAAGATTAATTCAATTAATTGCTTGAATTTCTATGACTGTGCCAGGGTCACAGTTGACAGTTGCTTTTGTGTAATTTGGTGGGCTACCCACAGCCACAGTGAGATTCTTGCTGTTGGACACCACTGCCCACAAATGGCCTATAATATTATCCACTTTCCAGGCATGACCTCTGGGTTAGGGAAGCAGATCCACACAGGCCTCCCCTCTCAGCGACACTTGTACTCCCAAGTACTCCAGGCCCAGGTGCCCAGCTAAACACCTCCTACCCCTTTTCAGGCTTTTCTTTCTTCTGAGAGCGTTCCTTTTCTGAGTAATTAGAATACATTCTTGCTGACAAATCTCAGATAATAACCATTGTAATACAGCAGTGTGTCCCAAGTCACACCCTCTGCAGGCTCTTGGAAGAGGTCCTCAGGAATTGTCAAGTTCCTTCTGCACCCTTCCTCTAGGGCAAAACTTTTCTCCTGATCTTACATTCCACTACTGAGAAAAGCAGAGCAAGTCTGCTAGAAAGTGACCTTCTGTGCTCACCTATTCCTGAGTAAGAAAGTGACTGTAAATTTCCCTTGGGGCCCTGGGGGGCGGGGGGGTGGGGGGTGGTTAGGTTCTTCCCCTCCACGCAAACTTTAACTCTTGTGTCTATCCATTAGAGATTTAAAAAATAAATGGGCCAGTGTGTTAATTGCTGCTCTGCGGCTTCCTTTCCTTTTCTTTTCTTTTTTTAAATTTTATGAGATGCCATACAATATTTTCATATCACAATATGTAGGCTTTCTGGAATTGCATTAATGCCCATTAAAAAAAGGAAAATATATAACACTATCACTCTTCCCATGTGCCATGAACTTTTTTAATTGCATTTAATTCTCAGGACTACCCTATATGGTGGCTACTATAAATGTTCCAGTTTTTAGTTTGAGAAAACTGAAATAGAGAGAAATTAAGTCACTTGGTCAGGATCAAAAATTTACTAAGGCCTCAGATCCAGGATTAGAACTCAGGCTGCCAACTTTTAACTCCTCTGTTCTGGGCTCTGCTATGTCTGTGCCACAGCTTTTTAAGCCATTCCCTTATTAATCATGCTCCAATTTTTCATCTTTACTGGCATTCCCCTACTGCCTAGCACATTCTTGGACGCCTCTCCTGCCTCACGGTGATGTGTATTTAGGGAATTAAAAATAACTGCTGTAATACCTTACCTCAAAATTAAGGTAATTATTAGATCAATGACTTTCCTTTTTAAAAAATGTTTTGTATTCCAAATCTCAATAAAAATCACTTTTGGATTATCAGCAGCTTTGGCAAATCCAGGTTGCATCCATGGACCATTACCGTCGATAATTGAGAATGCACATGCGTGTTAATCAATCATTTATTCCTGCCTCCCGCCTCCTTTGCATGGTTCTAGATGTTGTTTATCCCAAAGTGGGAACACAGTATGATTTTATCACCCTTTGTGGTCCAAGAAATCATTATTGCAGAAAGAATAGAACTGGATGAAGTTGGAAACGAGGGAGGATTATGCTGTAAGTTTTTCCAGAGTTTAGCAATAATATTATACTGTAGCAACATTTCACTGTCTACTAAAGGCATAATTTCTACTCTTTCCCTGAAGCTAAGGGGAATGAAAAACAAAATGCATGTAATATAAAATGCAATACACTATACTTCCCCATTCAGGTTGTGATAAAAACTTTCCATATGGAGAAGAATAGAAAAATACTAGATTCTGAGTGATAACTCTGGTTTCAGATCTTGCCAACACTGAGGTCTTACACAACATTTTCATAACATTTAAATTATTGGCATTAGGAGGAGCTAGACAGTTTTCTCTCTCTGTCTCTCTCTTTCTCTGTCTCTGTCTCTGTCTCTCTCCCTCCCTCCCTCCCTCCTTCCCTCCCTCCTTCCCTCCCTCCCTTCCTCCATGCACCAGATACCAGTAGGCTCTCCAGCCCTCCACCCTGTGAAAAAAAAAAATGTCTCCAAAAAATTGCCAAATGATCCACCACAAAGAAAGGTCATCTTGGTTGAGAATCATACCCTGAATTTCTCAGGGCAATAGTCTTTTTATAAAAGTAAGCATCAGTCCATTTACTTTATAGAGTTGATGTAAAAACAATAACATTCACACCAACTTTGTAAATTACACATTATTATTTAAGCATTAAGTGAGATGTTGTTATTTAGGCCATCTTGTCTTCTTAGGTTTTTATTTTATTATTATATGTGTGTGATGCATAATGATCACACAAATTGTGGGAAATTGGTATGTGTCGGCTCGGTCATTTTCTCTCATTGCTGGCACAAAATAGCTAACATACAACACTGAGGAAGGAAAGGTTTATTTAGCTCACAGTTTGTGGAGGTTTCAGTCCATAGTCAGCTGTGTTCAAGGCAGAGGGCAGCAGTTCATGGTGGTGGAAAACAGCAGGAACAAAAAGGAGGAGAAGCAACAACAAGGGCAACAGAGAGCAAGTTTCTCTCCCCATTATACTACCTTCAGACTATCTGACCCTGAATGGGTATAGACCTTACCCCCATAATCCCAGAAGTACTCAGACTCACAATCCTAGCCTTGGATCATGAATTAGTCGCCTCTAGAACCACTCTCTATGACTGCATGAGGCTTTGGGGGGGATACCTAGACACAAACCATTACACATATGTAACGTACTGTTTTTAAGAATTTTAAAACTGATGTGAAAAGTGAAATTATTGGACCCAGAATATATTTCTGTGCATATTTCTAACAATGAGTTTTCAATAGCTGTAACAGATTAAACAAGCAGATATTACCCATCCCATTCACTGTTGGCAACAAAGTAAGAGTTAGCATTGTTCCATTTCATAAGCTCAAATTACATCCCTGACACTAGTTAATTTATTTTAGCAAAGAGTGGCTGCCAGTCCTAAAGAGAATCAGGTACCTATAATATATAGAATAGAAACCATCCCTGTGATCAGAAAATATCACAAAGAGCACATTCTACTGGTGAAAACCGAAGAGGCCATATCCGTTCACAGAGCACAGACTCTCCTCGCTCCTGAGGAGGGAGTGGTTCCCTTACTACTGAGTTGCACAGCTATGCCGTCTTCTGAGAGTCACATCCCTCAGAACCTCAGATTGTCCTGACCCATGCTCCTGCCACTAACACTGTGCTTTTGGAGCCCCCAGCTTGGCTCATGGTTTCTAGAAGGTAGACTCCATGTGTGAGTCTCCCTCCAGCTATCGGTAGTCAACAGGACAGTGTTTGTACTGAATGCATTTTTACTAAATGACTGAATAATCATTTTGCTATGTGTAAATAATAACTTTCAAAAGAGCATCAGGTGTGAAAAATCTGTATATAAATATAAAGGGAAGGCTTGAATTCTACCATGTCACCAATTTGTTTCCAGTAGAGCCTTTTATTTCCCCGCCATGCTGTCACCATCAGCCCATATTTGTGGGAAGAGCAGCTGTGACACATGTCAAGGTCTCTCTGTGAGGGAGGAGCCAAGTTTACTGCCTGGACTCCTCTTCCTCTGTTCTTCCTCTGGGGTAAGAAGGGTCTTGCTTTATTCGGAGGAAATGAATGGTTAAGAAAAGCCTAGAATGTGCTGGGGGTGTGTGCTTGGGATTGGCCCAGGTCCATGCTTATAAGCTTCATCCACCTGGTCTCGGCGGGATAGAGGAAGGCAGGGACTTCAGAAACTGGGCAGAATGACAGAGGGCATGGCAGGACATGATCTTACCAAGGAAGGAAGCAAGAGGAAAACCAGCTGCTAAACACAACCAGCAGCTATTTCAGTTTTAGGTAACCCCATTTTGTCACCATGGAAGGTGGAGTTCTAAGAGGGTCAGTCGTCATCATAATGGCTACCAATGAGGAATAGGTTGTTATTTGTGGAGCTCCTCCACTAGCATCTAGGTGGAATGAAATAAGCAGAAGTGGTGGTGGTTGGCCAGATTATTAATGGCAGGCCATGGGGGTAGGTTAGTTGGCATAAAGACCCATCTTGGAAGAAAATAACTGCAATTCCAGCACCTTTCCTTTTGGAGGCCTTTAGAAGTTAGATGCACAAGAATGGTCCCCATGAGAGCCTGTGGGTTTACATGAATGGGTACCTTGAGTCCCAGGGGAGCACTGATTTTGAGAAGACAAGACTTGTCTTTTTCCATAGCCTGTGTTAATATGCTAAAGGTTGGGCATAGTGGCTGTGAATGCTTATATTAGCACTGCCAGTATTCTAGATTGAAGCCCATCATATCAAATTGCCATGCACAGTGACACACTTAGGGGAAAGATTTGTATCTGTGAGTATAAAGTGAATAAACTGCTTTCTTTGGAGCCAAAGACTGAGGTACAATTCTGGCCCACCAAGGATATTATGCAGATGAAAAATCTAATAGCGTGAGCTAATTTTTCCACAGAGACTTATGGCAGGTAAGAAACAAAGGCTCCTGGACTGATGCAACTTTTTAGTTCTTCTCTGTAGAGTTAAAATACAGTCTGGTGATATATATATATATATATATATATATATATATATATATGTATTAATATTATATATAATATGTATAATGTATGTATAAAATTTGGGAGAATGGTGTCTCAAAAGGCAGACATTGGCATCAATTTACATTGGGCACATGGAGAATGATTCATTGGTAATGCTAGAGATGGACTCACATTAGCAATCCATGTTGGTAAAACAAACCATACCAGTAGCACTAGCAGCTTTCACATACTTACAGATAGTTACACACAAGCACAAAATCTTACATAAACACCCAAACCTGATGAAGTGAACATAATTACTCCCCACTTTGTACACAAACAAATATAAATACAGAACAGTTAGGTAAGCTACTGAATTCAAGTAGGGAAGCCACAGTTGGAGGTGAGAACTTGTACTCATAAGCATAAGTCCTTCACCTTTTCTGTGTGATTTTAGGGCAATGGTTCACCAAAAGAGTTCTGAGACCAACTACCTCAGCACCACCCACACTCTTATTAGAAATGCAAGTCCTTGGTCTCTACTAATGGTAGACCATCTTCCTGATGGTCACCTTTGGGAGATAGGGCCACAACATGTTTCAAAAGTCCCTCTGATGATTCTGACGCACGCTCGAGTTTTAGAATCATGGTTCTAGAGAATGGCATGCTTGGGCTGTTAGAGACAGCCCCATCACAACAGCTAATACAGTATGGAATCAATCACAATTCCTCTCAATCTCTTCCTAGCTGAGCAAATGCTTTAGCAACACAAGAGATGTTTGGTTTAAAGCTATTTGGGAATATTCGTATGCTACTCTTTTTAGGATGGAGAGAAATGATATGGTTGTTCTTTCTCCACAGCCAGTCCTCCCTCTGAGGGAACATGGTAGAAATGTTTCTTTTCTCTGTGTCCAGTCCACAGCTTAGTCTCAAAATAAAATTTGAAGCTATTTTTGTTGTTGTTGATCTTGAAACTTTCTGTCAATGAGTCACTTTTTATTTTATCCTGAAAGTAAGTGTTATGGCTAGATCTGGGCTGTCCCTAGCAAAGCCTCATGAGTTTGGAATGCAAGTAAATCATTGGCATGTTATACTTATCATAGCTAATAGACTGTCAGGAGGTGGAACCTGGTCAGGAAATTGGCTCGCTGGAGGTGTGGCTTGGGAGGGATCAGCCCCCTCTACATCTCCTACCTCCTCTCTACCCTGCCTTGCATCATGTATTTCTGCTTTTTTTTTTTTTAATTTTTATTTATTTATTTATTTGTTTGCTTGTTGTGTTTGTTTATTTATTTATTTATTTATTTTGTGGCTGGCCCAGCCTGCCCTGGTGGTGGGGCTGGCGCAGCATGTGGTGCCAGGGATCGGACTGCAGTCCCTGCAGTTGCCTGAGCTTTCTTTAAGCAGGCGCTTTAAACCACTGAACCATCTCGCCGGCCCTTTTTTTAAAAAAAAAAAAAAAAAAAAATTATTTATTTATTTGTTTGCTTGTTGTGTTTGTTTGTTTGTTTCTTTATTTATTTTGCATTTCTGCTTTGAGTCTTGCCAGTCATGCACTAAAACTTTGGCAACGAAGCCAAAATACTACTCTCCTCTCTTAAGCTGTGGGTGTTGGGCATTGTGTCTCAAGAATGAGAAATGCGACCAAGACAACAAGCTGATTTTGTGAAACTGATAATATAATTCTACAATTCAGCAATGTCTTCAACTGTGGAATTTATTTTGTCCATCTAAAATTTGATGAATGAAGGTAAAATTTATATTTCAAATAACAAGTAATACCTGTAACTCAAATAGTAAATATTTTGTAGACTAACACTAGATCAATAATAAGAGTTGATTTTGATTAGAATCATATTCATGCTTCCTCTAGTAAATGGATGACCATTGAAATGCTTGAGAATATTTATCTACTATAACAATTATGTTAAATTAATTCATAGTGTCCTTTCAATAACATTGTTTGCCTATACTCCCATTACTAGGAAAGAGCTACCTAATTTATTTCCACACATCAAAATCCAGTAATTTGGTATAATTATATTATCTACTCTGGAAATGCTGATGAGGTCTGGTCTGTATATCTCAGAGGGAGGGGACAAGGAACAGTGGGTGACCTGCCATGCCATATGCTCAGTAATACCTGCAGCGCAGAAGCACAATGGGCAAAGGTGAGTCTGTTTACACCAAATCTCTTTATGATTGGGGAATAAAATGCATTTGAAATTCATATTGTATTTCTTTTTCTGAGAATTGTGTTTTCTCATGTGCCTTTCTAAGAAAAACATCCACAGGGACATCAGAATTTATGCCCTTCTTCCAAGCAACTCCTAAAGGAACGGAAACAATTTTTACTGTCTCACTGTGTCTGGCGAAACATCTGATAAAAGTGTTGTTCATGAAGGTTGTTGCAGGTCAGTAGTTGATTTGATGTAGAATTTTACAATAAAAATTTCAACATGTTATAAGAAGGGCACTGTGTAAGGTTTAGTGTTGTGCGCAAGATAGCTCCTGTGCTCTAAAGCCAGTGGAAAAGCAGCTGTTTCTGTTGCTAACCTGGCCTTCCTTCAGCAGCTCTTGTCACCTAAGAGACATATCCAAGGAGCTGTAGGACAAAGCTCAGGACATTCTGCTTCCTAAGGCAGTAAGCACAACTTTTGGAATTACACTCCTTGAGTCCTACTCATAGGTCTGTCACACAAGTTTCTCTGCCACTCTGCGCGAGGGCCAGCTTCTACTCGGTACTTCCGTGGCATTTTACGCCCTTAGCCTAGTTAATAACAAAAAGGTGGCTACTCACACGAAGTGCTATCAGTCTGTCAATAACTATAATCAAAGGAATTTAAAATTTGTGAGCTCCATTGAGTAATGAACCCAAGGAATGAAAATACTGAGATTATTTTCGAGGTGGATTAGCAGAAGCACGAAATGTATAACCACATTCAAAGGTATAGGTTTGCATATACCTCAGTTACATTGTCACTAGACTAATACCATTTCCCTGCTTAGCTTTTTATTCAAGTGATGACTCCTAACACCTGTGAGCAAATGCGCTGAGCCCTGCAAAGGCTGATAAAAACTACAAATCTGTCTTCCCTGCTGTTAATCTATGAATGAAAACTATGGACCCACATTTTTTCTCACTGTACCCTTAATGGAAAATCAGCAGGGCTCTGAGTGGAGTTTCTTAGGCCACAGAAAAAGAAAATATTAATTCAAGCACTTTAGGGAAATTGTCAAGGTCTACTTTCTCCTCTTTGATAAAGCTATAGAAGATTTTGATATACTGATACTTTGAGGAGTTAAGGCCCATGGCTTACTAGATACGCAGTGTATTGAACAGTCACATTAAAACATCACCAACCACCTTAAACTCATAGGCCCAATAGTTTTAAACATTTACAATGCAAGGAGAAAATCAGACTCATCTAAAATCTTGCCATTCTGTTTGCACAATGTGAAGATGTAGTTATTACTGGCAAAAATGTCACCTTGAAAACAAGTAGCCCTTGAGTATATTTTAGGTGAGCATCTTGAGTTAAATCATCTCTATTCTGGTTAGTCTGTTGGGGCCGTTTAAAGAGGAAAATAAATAAATGCATTTATTTTTGTTTCCATAAAATTCTGCATTGTGATGGGCCTTAAGATTTGTATATTTTTATAGAACATACTAGGCAACAAAATCACCATACTTTGGGCTGTGTGAATGATGACAAAGATAGGGCCCCATCTTCAAAGAGCCTGTTATCCTTTAGGTTATAAACCCTGACAAGCAGGCATGTGAGTCATTGAACATTTACAAATACATTTTCAATAAACAGCTGTAGTTGTGAAACAGTAAAGTGAACTCAGGGGAGTTGACATAAACATCTGAAAATGCTAAGAATGAAACTAGAAAAAGGTGGATGCTATAGGCTAAACCTTTGTACTCCCCCAATATTTGCACGTCAAGCCTCCACATATAGGCATCTGGAGTGGTGCCTTTGTGAAATAAGTAGGTCTTAAGAATGCAGCCCTTATTAGGGTGCCCAGGAGAGCTCTCAGGCTCACTTTACACCCTGCGGAGATACAATAGAGGGACCAGGGAGATAGCTCAGTGGAGTAAGTGTTTGCCTAGCAAGCACAGAGAGGAGACTACTAAAGCCAGGAAGAGCCTGCATTGAATAGCAGCTTGACCAGCACCTTGCTCTAGGGCTCACTGGTCTCCACAACTGTGAGACGTAAATATGAGTTGTCTATTTTGCCCAGTCTGTGGTCGTTTGTTAGCCTGAACTAAGAAGTGGGAGCATGCTGCATTAAGTACAGAGTGAAAGTGCCAGTTACTAGCCTTGTGTTCTTCCTTCCTTCCTTCCTTCCTTCCTTCCTTCCTTCCTTCCTTCCTTGCTTGCTTGCTTGCGTGCTTGCTTGCTTGGTTACTTTCTAGGGTCTATGGGGTGTTCAGGGTCTAGCTATTAGATCAGACTCTTAATGATCCACCTTTTTACAGCCTCCCAAAAGCTGGGATTACAGGAGCGCGCCACCACGTCCAATCTCAATTGCCCTCTCAGTGCACCCTGGGTTCTGGGCTAGCACCACAGGGATCCAATTCCAGGCCTTTGCTCCTGCTTGCAGGCCCTTGAATTCACTATTCTATTTGGCTGGCCTTAGGTTTGTGTTCTGAGGAAGTTTCTTTTGCTGGGAAAATTCATACTCAGCTGGAAAGGAAGTCTGCACACATCTAGAGTGCGTTTTGAAGAAAGGTCTGGAAGCCATAGGCTGGGAGTGTCAACATACAAACATGCACACACACACACACACATACATACACACACACTTTGGGAGATTGCTTTCTGCTTGGTTCTTGCTGGGTGCCTGATGAATTCAGAGAGGGATAATGAAGGGATCTGCTGTGCCCTCTAGGAACCTTCAGGCTTTGAGGGAATGTAAGGCAGGTTCAGAATTGCTGAAACAAGGATTTTAGTTCTTTTTTTCTTTTTTGGCTGCCTGAGGCTGTCTTAAGGGCAGGTCTCAGGCTCCATGTGGGGCTGGGGATTGAACTGCAGTCCCAGGCGCCTGAGAGAGTTTGCCAAATCATGTGCTTTACTGAACTGAGCTACCTAGCAAGCCCCCAGAACTGCTGCAATGAAACTTCAGTACACCATCAGTTTATCTGTAGCTTGTGAGTGGAACTGAGAAATGTGATAGCTATGAGCCCAAGGTTGTAGTAGCATGGTCATAAGAGTCAGAAAGTTAAATCACAAACCAGAAGTGGCTAGAATAATAGGCTATGACAATGCAATAACCCTGACGACAGAGATTATACGTGAACTTGCTTCCCTCATTTTATTCCAGCCCCTCTAGCCTCTTTGCTTTTCTTCTAGCATGGGAGACAGCCTTGCCCAGGGCCTTTGCACTTACTGCTTCCTCTCCTTGGCATATGTTCTCACATATCAGCAGGATTTACTTTTCCTCCCCATCAGGACTCCTCAGGGAGTCTACCCTCATCATGCTGATATTAGTTTCTGCTCACCTTTATTTGTCTTCCTTTTCTCAGTGGCAATTGTGACTCTCTGTATTACCATATATTTCACTAATTTATTTTCTTGTTTTCTCTTGCTGGCCTGATACTTTTTTAGAATGAATGAATGAATCTTGCATCAGGAAAGTACATTCTACAGATCTACATGCCAAAAAATTGCCAAATAAATTTAGAAAAACATTATCAAATCTTTAACAACATGCAAAGAAATTCAGTCATGAAAGATTTGGACTTGGGAAGTTTCCATCTCTGAGGCCTAATGGTTCCATGTAGAGGACTCCTAGGGTAATGTGCCTATCTCTCTATGTCATGTTCTTGCTGGTTTATTTCGCTAGAGCTTGGTTGACATAAATAAGCATGTACAGTGCCTCTGGATTCTTCCTTCTTTGGTGGACAGGATGCTAGTCCCCTGGTTTCTTCATTCCTTCTTACAGCTTGCAATAGACCTTGCCTGCCCAGTTGGTCTATGATGAGGTCTTGCACTCATAGGTGAAGAACTAGAGAGCTTCCTGGGCTTCTAATCTAAAGCTACACTCTCACACTGCCAGTTTAACGTGTGGATCTATTTTTCCATTGATTCCAAACTCAGAAGATAATCAGAGAGATGCTCTAAATTGACTCCAAAAAAGCTACAATAGGACACTGATCCATTAGAAGAGAAAAAGTACACCTGAGGAAGTGGTAAATGTAGACCATGATATTGCAGAAAGAAGAGTCTGGGAGAACACAATATTACCACACAAGTTGGCTCTGTTTTTCTTTTTTAAATATATTTAGGACAAGATCTATGGGGTCTATACGATTCTGCTACATAGATCAGACTTGTAGTGATCCTCCTGTTTTCAGCCTCGCAAGCCTGTGCCACCACACCCAGTCTCAATCACCATCTCAGCATGCCCGAGGGGGTGGGACCGGCATGACATGTCGGGCATTGAACCCAAGACACTATGCTTTGCCTAAGCAGGCACTTTAATCTGCTAAGTTATCTGGCCAGTCCTGGCTGTTTTTGTGGCACTTGTTGTGTTTGCAATTTCAATAATATTTTACATGAACTTAATTAATACAAATGATGAGAAACTGAGCACAGCCTACCATCAATTCTGCCAATACAGTGGGCAGTTTAGCACCTACATGTCATGTGGTGCAGACAGCACGGTAAGTCCAGTAAAGCTTCCAAGATTCATGGGCACTCAAACTTCAAATACATGACAGAATTCTAGCTGATTGAGAAATAAAAACAGTAGAGACTACAAAACAATGCATAGAAATCTGGTAAAAGAGAAAGCCTGTGAGGAGGTTGAGATAATTCAGTCAAAAATTGCAGCTACTGCTCCAAATCTTACCTTGGATAGATAGACAGGAAAGGCTTCTATAGGGCCCAGAAGATCCTGGATCTGCCTCTTCTACACGACTCCGCAAAGTCATAGTACCCAACATATTCCAGCACAAGAATGAATATTAAAATTGACTTTATAGAGTTAAGACCAAATAATTTCTATTACCCTATCATGATGGAATAATCAGATGCATGCCTTTTCCTTCCGAATCCTTTCAGCTATCCTCCCTGCTTCATTTCCCAGACTAGCCCAATAGCAGCCCACATAGAACTTTCCTCCCGATATTTTCTGAAATTATCATACCAAAATGTACAGCATTGCTAGTAAAATTTAGATCAGTGTTTTCTAATAAACAAAGACAATACAAGACACACATGCTATTTTAAATTCTCTAGGTATCACATTAGAAAGGTAAAAATAAAACAGGTAAAATTAATCTGATGTGTTTTAATTAATGCAATATATAACATTTTATCACTTTGACAGAGTCTAGATAAAATCATTGAGACCTGTGCAGAATCTTACACTAAATCTCAGTCCTGAGGAGCGCTTGGCAAGTGCTCTGAGGTGCACGTGGCCAGCGACCTCAGCACTGGGCACTGCAGAAGTTACTTTCCATCTCTGGGGAGGCTGGGAGTTGGGAGTAACGTAGAGTTTAACTTTACTGAAAGTATCCGGTGGCCATGGAAAATAATGAGAAGCTGGGAGTGAAAAAGTCTGAGATGTACTGTTTGTTTTGTTTCCTTCTGTGAAATTCTGCATCAGGTTTGTTGGTAAAGGTTATCTGCTCCTGGGAAAGAGAATATTCTTGAGGCTGATTTTCTTTATTTTTTTATCTATTTAGTATGGGGTCTACAGGGTCTCACTACACAGATCAGACTCATAGTGATCATCCTGTTTTCAGAGGCTGATTTTTATCTTCTATTATACAGGAAATAAAAATATGAAATGAATAATGTTCAGCTCATTGCATTGTTATAATAAAAAAGCAGAAAGCAAAGTACTTCAGGATACTATTTTCTAAAACAAATCTGCTGACAATGGAGCTGTTTCTTGTGCTTAAATAATCGATTTACTGAGGTATTTTGCCATTCAATAAACTGTACCTCTTTAAATATGCATTTCGACGTGCTTCTATGCACATCCTACTGCCTTAAAAAGTTTTGTTATTCTTTATTTTTTATTTTTTATTCCCACTTTTCTTTACCTCCCATTACTCCTCATTTCTGTCCTCCCTCCCCAGGCAACCAATAGTCTGCTTTCTAGTCCTGTAAATAGTTCTGGAATTTTATACACATGAATTCTTGCAATGTATAGTATGTCTCTTTTTATTTTGCTTCTCTAATTCAGCATAATTATTTTATAATTCACACATGTTGTTTGGTGTAGCATCAGTCTTTCCAGTCCATTCATCTGTTAATGGTTGTTTGGCTGCTTCTGGTTTGGAGTATTATGAAGAAAGCGGCTATGAACATCTGTGCAGGGGCCATGGTGTGGACAGATGCCTCATTTCTCTTGGGTAAATACCTTGGAGTAGAATGACTGGTTTATGCGCTTATGCATATATTTTGACTTTTTAAAGAAATTGCCCTACTGGTTTCCAAACTAGTCATTTGACATTTGCACCAGCATAATGAGCAGTGTGTGAGTTCCAATGCCTCCACATTAGAATCTTTTTAACTTTCACTCACTACTACTAGTAGTTATGCAGTACTAATACCCTACGACTTTAATTTGCATTTCTTCATTAGTTAATAGTGTTGGCAATCTTTTCATATAATCGTGTCAAGTATTCAAATCATGTGTCATTTAAAAATCATTTTCTTTAAATTTTTACTTTTAAGAATACAGTATAAATTCTGGGTCTTTTTTTCTTTTTGGTCATGGGGATCAAACTCATGACCTTGCCACACAGGTTCTTACGTTGCTGGGCTATCTCCCCAGCCCCAAATTCTGGGTCTTTTATTATATTTATGATCTGGAAATGTTTTCCCTAGTCTGTGGCTTACCACTTCATTCCCTAATTTGTGTATTTCAAATAGCAGCAGAGGATTTTAATTCTGATGGAGCTTAATTATTTGTACTATACATTTGGTATTATACCTAAAAAATCCTTTTTTGCCTAATTCAAAGTCATAGAAATTTTCTAGAAGCTTTAGATTTAAGTTTTCTACTTGTCTATACCTTATTTTGGGTTTATATATATTTTACAAGATATGAATCAAAATTAATGTTTGCATATGATCATCCACTTGTTGAGTAGCATCTACAGAAAAGCGTGTTGTTTCTCCACGCAGTGGCCTCTGTCCTTGATGCAACCGCGTTACTGGCTCTCAGCTCTACTCTCATGATCTGCTACATTTGTCTATCTTCTGGTCAATATCTCAGTGACTTGATCAACATTTTTAGAAATACATTGGTAGTTTCTACAAAAATAGCCTGCGAAGATTTTTGTTATAACTGTGTCGAATCTGTTGATCAGAATTAGGAGAATTGACACACCTTAGCCCATGTACAGGCTGCATTTCTCTATTTACATATATCTTTAATATTTATTTATTTATTTATTTGGTACAGGGTCTCACTATGCATCTTGGACTCACAGTGATTCTCTTGTCTCAGTCTCCCCAGTGCTAGGATTACAGGTATGCACCACCACGCCCTGTTTCGATCTCAGGCATGGCACGCCTAGGGTTCTGGAGTACGGAGCTGGCAAGACATGTACTGGGAATCAAATCTGGGTCTTTGCGTTTGTCAGGCAGAAACTTGGACCACCTAGCTATTTCCCCAGCCCCACATCTTTAATTTTTATTAGCAAGGACTTTCAGTTTTTGGTGAACAGCTGTTGCAACTTTTTGTTAAATTTATCCATACACATTGATATATTAAATTTAAATTTCTAATTGTTTCATTAGCTATGAAAATGTAACTGAATTTTGTGTGAATTCTTTTTTATCTTACAGTATGACTACATTCATGTATTAATTCTGGTTGTTTTACATAGTAGTAGATTTCACCAGATTTTACATAGGTGATTGCGTCTTCCGAGAAAGACATCTATGGTATTTTATTTTCGATATTAATGCTTTTTTACTGCTTTTTCTAGTCTTATTGCATTGGCTATAGTCTTAATTGCAATATTAGATAGAAATGGTGAAATGAAACCATCTTTATCTCAATCATGATTTTGGAGGAAAGCACTCAGCTTTTGCTATCAAGTATGATGCCGACTATTTACTTTTTTATAAATATCTCTTATTGGACCAGCGAAATGGTTCAGCGGTCTAAAGCGCCTGCTTAGGCAAACTTAGGCAACCACAGGGACTGTGGTTCCATCCCCAGCACCACATGCTGTGGCAGCCCCACCTCCAGGGCAGGCTGAGCTGGCCAGTATAATAAATAAATAAATAAATAAATAAACAAACAAATAAATAAATATCTCTTATCACACTTGCAAGTTTCCTTCTTTTTCCTCCGCTCCTCCACTTTTTCTTCCTTTCCTCCTCCTTTTCTTTTTCTTCCTTCCTTCTTCTTCCTTTTTCCATCTTCTTTCTCCTCCTCCTTTTCACAGAATACTAACCAGAAATAAATGCCTGTCTGGGTGTGTTGGTGCTTGCCTATGACCCCGCCACCCAGGAGGCTGAGGGAAAGGATTGCCTCTAGTTCAGCCTGAACCACAGAATGAGAGACCCCAACTCTTCATAAAGGGAAATGAGTGTTAGAACTTGTCAAAATCAAGTGAGTTTTTGCTAAACTTTAGTGAGTTAGATTGCTTCGTGTTTCAAATGTTAAACCAGTCATGAATTGCTGGACAAACACTACTTGGTCATGATTAATTATCCATTTTATATATTGCTAGTTTTGATCTGCTGAAATTTTGTTTATTTTTGTGTTTATCAGGGATATTGCACCTTAGTTTTCTTCTTCTCATGTTTGATTGTAAGATCTCTCCTCTCAATAAAATCTTGAGTGCATAATGTTGTGCTATTAACTAAAAGAACACTGTTGAATAAAGAATCTCTAGGATTATAATGCTGTGCTTATTAAGTATCAGTTCTTCACTTCCCACTTCCCCCAAACCCTGGAGACTACAATTCTTCTCTCTCCATTTATGAATGTGACTCATATACATGGATCATGAAGTGTCCTCTGGCAGATTTCTTTCTTTATTTTTTTTAATAATATATTTATTTATTTGTTACAGTGTTTTGCTATGCAGCTCAAACTTGTAGTGCTCCTCCTGTCTCAGCTTCTCCAGAGCTGGGATTATAGGCATGCATCATCACACCTGGTTTTGGTGCCCAGCACAGCATGCTCTGGGATCCAGGGCTGATACAACACACAGTGCTGGAGATCAAAGTTGGGTCCTTGTGCTTGCCAGGCAGGCATTTAGGCCACTGAGCTATCTCCCCAGCCCTCTGACAGATTTATCTCAATTAACATATGACACAATTTCCATTTATTCAAGGTTGGATAATATTATATTATGTAATGTATTTTCTTCATTGATCCATTTATTGATGGACATTTAGGCTGCTTTCATGTCTGGCAATTGTAAATAATACTGTAATGAACTTTGAAATGTACATTTCACCTTCAAATCTTGGTTTCAATTCCCTTCACTATGTTTCTAGAAATGGAATTGCTAGATCATAGGATGATGAAAACTCCATAATGTTTTCCATAGTGGCTGCATCACTGTACAATCTAACCAAGGTTGTACAAACATCTCAATCTCTCCACATCCTTGTCAACACGTTTTAAAAAATAATAGGCATTCAAAGAAGTGTGAGAGGGCCGGCGAGATGGTTCAGTGGTCTAAAGCGCCTGCTTCAGGAAAGCTCAGGCAACTGCAGGGACTGCGGTTCGATTCCCGGCACCACATGCTGCGCCAGCCCCACCACCAGGGAAGGCTGAGCCAGCCACAAAATAAATAAATAAAGAAACAAACAAACAAAACAAGCAAACAAGTAAAATAAATAAATAAAATTAAAAAAAAATCGAAAACAAAGAAGTGTGAGAGAATATCTTACTTGCATTTCACTGATGATAAGGCACATTGAGCAATTTTTCTCATATATGTGCTTCCACTTGTCTTTGGAGAAATATCAGTTCAAGTCTTCTGCCTAATTAAAAAAAAATTTTTTTTTTATGTTTTTTTTTTCAGAACAGGGGATCAAACACAGGACCTTGCACTTTCCAGGCAGGCTTTTGTGCCCCTGAGCTATCTCCCCAGCGCCCCCCTGTTTTTACTGAGTTGAAGAAATTTATTATATATTTTGGGTATTAACTCCTCATCAGACATATGGTTTGTAAACATATCCCTTTGTGTCTTTCTGCCTTGGGTTATCCACTTCTATGATTTTCCTTGTCATTTTATTGATTGTATTCTCTTCTATAAAGAAATGTTTTAATTTGATGTTGCTCTACTTATCTATCTAATTTATATTTATCTCATAATTTATTTTTATTTATCTACTTACTTAATTTTGTGTTTTCTGATTGTGTTTTTGGTGTAAAACCCAACAAAACTTTCTCAAGACTACTGGCATGAAGTTATTTTCTAGCAAAAATTTTATAGATTTAAGGTCTTAGATTTAAATCTTAACTGTAATTTTGAGTTTATGATTTTCTACTGTGAAAGGTCC
>PVKN010008335.1:0-25266 GCA_004027915.1 Capromys pilorides
CTTTAGTTGTTATCATTTCAGAAATTTGAGGTATGTGATCTCCAATTTCTTCTATCTCAGTGTCTACGGGACTTGTTCTGTGAGTGCCAGATGTCTGAGATTGTACTTGCTCTTTTGTTTTGACATTTTGTATTTCAAAAATGTTTCAAGTTTTATTTTCTGTGGTGATTTTTGCGAGTTTTGGTAGTACTTAGCTATATCATTAATACCAATGCTTCTTTAGCAATACTCTGTATTTTAGGGATATCTTTTGTGTGTAGGAAACTTTTGATTTGTCTCAATTCCAAGATCCTACCTTCCCACTTACCTGAAACTAGACTTTGGTTTTTGTTTGGTTCAGTCTAACCAATCTTAAATTAGTTCCTATGCAAAGTGTTTCCTCTTGCTAGAGTGGATTCACCCTGGATTCCTCTAGACAAGACAAATGCTGTGTCACAGCTACTCTCTGTGTTAGTTGCCTGACATACAGTGTATGAATATAGGCTAGGCACCAGGGTTCTTCCAGACTGAGGCTCCCTGAGAGGCAGAGGGGTGTTGGGTGGGGATTTTCTCCTCTTGAGTGGCTCAGCAAGGTTTCTAAGGTTCACTGTCATTCCATGGTGGTAGAGGGTTTCAGGGGGAGGCAGAGTTTCACTCCTCTCAAGCAGTTCACTGAAGCTTCTAAGACTCACCATCCCTCCATGATCCTTATGATGATTTGATTTAGAATTTTTAACCTCATGATAGTACAAAAGCCCTACACATTCAGGCGAATGCACTCTTCAAATTTTGAACTATGTTCTTTGCCAGACTAGAGATGTGAGATTCAATACTATTATGACACTTATCAGGGCAGGTAGACGCCATTCCCAGGTAGCCTTGTGATCATGAGGGTGATTACCCAGTAGTTTACAGTGGATTGTGCTGTTGGGATGTCTAACAGATGAAGTGTATTACATGTATCTGCAATTTGCAATATTTTCAAGTTATTCTATCATAAGTAATTTATTTACAAATTAAAACAGAAAAAATTGCAAGGGATACAGATTCTCACTTAACAAAGTAATGTGAATTTTGTAGTATTTGTTGTAATGCAAGTGTTGTCCTCCAACCAGTTATTTATACCACCAGATATATGAATGTAAAACTGGAAGAAGAAAGAAAGAAATGTGTAAGAAATTAAGACAAAAGGAGAAACAATTGAAAAAAATGAGGCAAAATAAATTAAAGCATAAGCTACTTTTTTCCATAGACCATCAGAAATGCCTACTACAGTTGTCCAACGGATCCTACAAAGAATAAATCTCTTTCTACCTCTCCCACTTATGTCCTCCTTAACTCAGTAATTCTTTCCTCTTGAATAAGCTCATTCCCCTAGCCCAGTATCTGTTTCAGATTCCATTTTTCTCTTTCAGGTTCTCACATTAGGAGACAATATGATGATTGGAATGTAGGTCTTGTTCATGTCATGTAAGATTATATTCTCTAGGTTCATCCATTTACAGACAAAAGACTCAAATTTATCCTGTTTTATAGATGAATAATACTTCATTGTGTAAAAATATTACATCTTCTTTATTCATTATTTAGTAGATGGGCATCTGAGTTGTTTCCAGGATAGAACTATGACAAATTATGCTGCTATAAACAGGGTGCCCATATATCGCTGTGGTATGAGGTTTCATGTCTTCTGTAAAAATACCCAAGAGGGAAATAGCTGGTTTGGATAAGATCTCCAATCCTAGCTTTTCATGAACTTTTCACACTGATTTCCATAGTGGTTATACGAGTTTGCAGTCGCACAAACACTGCAGAAGTTTTCCTTTTTTCCATATCCTCTCTAGCATTTGTTTTTGGCTGACTTCTTGCTGTTAGCCATTCTTTCTGGAGTGAGATGGAATCTCAGTGTTGTTTTAATTTACATTTCTCAAATGATCAATAATGTTGAACATCTTTTTCATATATTGATTTATCATTTCTATTTCTTCCTCTGCAAAGTATATATTCATCTCAACTGCCCTAGAGAGAGAACATTGTCTCAGGCTTTCACAGAGAGAAAACTGGCCAAACATTGGCTGTGACTCATACAGATGGCTGACACTGACAACAGTTCTACAAAGCACTGTACATGGTTTCAAAGTAAATCCTGAGGGAATTTACCTGACCTTGGAAGATACAATAGTTACATGTTCTGTTATACAGGTCTTGCTTTAACTTCCCCTTAACCACCCAGCAGAAAGTTTAACCATGAGGTATAAAAAGTAAAGCTAGATTAGTATGTTGAGCTGTAAAACACTTAAATCAACAGCTTCTGACATTGCCAGTTCTGCCAATAATCCACTACGATTATGAATTGGGTCTTTGAATCTAGGGGATGTACTTTTTTAAAAATATATTTGGTTGTTATAGGGTCTCACTGTGTAGCTCAGACTTGCAGTGATACTCCTGTTTTCAGCCAACCCAGTGCTGTGCTGAGATTACAGGTGGAGGCCATTAGCCCCGAATCTGTGGCCAATTCAGCCTACCCTGTGGGCAGAGCTGACATGGCATGTGATGCTGGGGATCAAACTCTGGTCTGTGTGTTTGCCTAAGCTTACCTGAGCAGGTGCTTTGTTCTGCTGAGCTATCTTGCTGGCCTTGGGTCTGATTTTTTGAAAATTCTTTTATGTTTTAGACAGAAGGCCTTTGTCTGGAGGACAGTTGGTTATAATTTTTCCAAGTTTGTTGTGTTTCTTTTCACTGGGTTTCAAATTTCCTTTGAAGTACAGAAAGCTTGCAAAAAGATGAGATCCTAATTGTTCATTCTTTGAAGTATTTCACACAGAAGTTTAGTTTTTCTTCATGAATTCTCCACCTACCTTTATGTCCTCAAGATTTCTACCTACAGTTTCCTCCAGAAGACTTAGTGTTTCTGGTTGAGTAAATCTTTGATTCATTTTGACTATAGCTTTGTGCTTGGAAATAGGCATTGGTCTAGTTTTAGCCTGCGGCATGTGGAAAGCCAGTTTTTCCAGCACCATCTATTAAAGAGGCTATTTTTATTCCAGTGAGACTGTTTGGCCCCATTATGAAAGATAAGGTGGCTGAGTCTGTTTGTAGTTGTGTCTGTAGCTTCTAATCTCTTCCACTGATTCTCAGGTCTGTCTCTATGCCAGTACCATGCTGATTTTATCACAGTAGTTTGACAGTATAATTTCAGGTCAGGGATTGTGATACCTCCTGCCTTTCCTTTGTTTCCCAGGATTGCTTTTGATACTCTGGGTCTCTTCTGGTTCAGAATGAATTTGAGGAAAGTTTTCCCTAGCTCTGTGAGCTATACGAATTGCATTTCAATCAGGATTGCATTGAATCTGTATAACAATTTAAAAGTATGTCCATTTTCGCAATATTGGTTCTTCCTATCCAGAGCATGGAATGTTTTTCCAATTTCTCAAATACACATTTATTATTATTATTATTATTATTACATCTTCCTCTTGCAGTTTTCCCTTAACAAGTATGCAATGACCCTATTTATCTCTTTGGAAGACTTTTGGTGTGAATCTGACACTGTCAGCAACCAGGATAGTTACCCCATTTTTTTCTGATTTCCTGTAGCATGGAGTATTGTTTTCCATCCTTTGACTTTTAGTCTGTGAACTTCCTTTTGAGATAAATATGTTTCTTTTATGCAGTATATTGATGGATTTCATTTCTTAATCCACTCTGGTACTCTGCTTCTTTTGAGTGTTGAATTGAGGCCATTTACACTGATGATTATACCTATTATGTATTGGCTTATCTTTGTGATGCTATTTCTCTATTATAGGTTCCATAATTTTTCCCTTTTTAATTATTTGCTGTTTTTGGTGATTCTTGTCTGTTGTTCTTGAAGCTGTGACCACTTCTGTCTCTTTCTAGAATGCCTGCAAGTATTCTTTGTAGTTGGTTTCATGGCCATGAATTTCTTTAATTCTTCTTTGTTATGGAAGGATCTTATTTTGCCATCAAATCTGTTAGATAGTTTTGTCAGGTACATCAATTCGGATTGGAAGTTATTTTTTTTCAGTACCTGAAATACTTCACTCCAAGCTCTTCTTGACTTGATGGTTTATGTTGAAAATCTGCTGTGATTCTGATGGGCTTTCCATTGTATGTGGTCTGTTTTATTCTCTCTAGAAGCTTTTAATATTCTATTCTTTTGCTAGGTATCTGAGATCTTGATTATTATGAGTCTAGATATAGATTTATTCTGATTATGGCTGCGTGATATTTTGCATGCCTCATTTATCTGTGTCAGGTTCTTTTCTCATATTTGGAAAAATTTCTGCAAATAGTTATTTTATGTCATTTGTGCTGTCTCCTGCTGCTTCACTGACACCTATTATTCTTATATTAGTTTTATTTACATTGTCTTGTAGCTGCTGAATTGTTATTTCCTGGTTTCTTTTGTTTTTGTTTTTGTTTTCTTTTCAAATTTTTATGTATTTAGTACAGTGTCTATAGGTTCTTACTACACTGATTGGACTGGGAATGATTCCTCTATTTTCAACCTCCCAAGCACTAGGGTTACAAGTACAAGCCACCACACCCAACCTCAGTCACCATCTAAGTGCAAGCTGGGGGCAGGGCTGGCACAGTATGCCAGGAAACAAACCCTGGGCCCTGCATCTGCCTAATCAGGAGCTTTAATCTGCTGAGCTATCTGGATGGCCCTCCTTGTTAGTTTTAAGAGATCTTTTATTTCACATTTATTAAGTCCAACACTATCTTCAAGGTCTGAAAGTCTATCTTATTTCATGAAAGCAGTTTTGCCAGCTTTCAACAGAGTTGTTAATATCCTGGATATCTGTTCAAATCTGTTTCATGCATTCTAACTCTTTCTTGAATTGTTCATTCAGTGTTTTCATCATTTTTCTATTTTCCTTTATTTTTGAATCTATGTCTTTTTTAGCTGTGCTGAGCAATTCTTTTATGATTGTTGTCCTTTCTTTTTGGACCTGAGTTGTTATTTCTGCTCATATTTCTTCTGTAGTCTGATGGACTTGTTTCTTAACTTCAGTTTCTATCATTTCAGAGATTTCAAGTGTGTGATTTCCAAGTTCTTATATGTCCTTGTCTCTTAGATTTGTTTTGGATAGACTAGATGATTGATATTGCCTTTTTCTCCTTCATTTTGGCATTCTTGAAGCTTCCCCTATTCACCCAGATCGAATCCCACAGGCTGCTCAGAGTCTGTGAAAGTTCTTAAGTGGTGCCAGGAGAGCTGTGTGCTTACACACTCTGGCCCCACAGATCACAGCTCTTCTGCATCTCACAGACCACTCAGAGTCCACCTAAGTTCTTAAAAGTTTGGAATGGCACCAGCAGAAGCTCCATTCCAGCACACTGGAGGCTAAGGAAGCTCAGAGCTTACCAGAGTCCTGCAGGCTGCCTGGAGTCTACCAAAGATCTTAAATTAGTAATGGAGCATTTATAAGAAAGATGAAATTTATTTTGTCTTTTTGCAAATACACACACACACACACACACACACATGCATGCACACACACATGCATGCACACACACACATACACTGACAGAAACGTAGGGTTCTAATAACATGCATTTATAAAATAATATTTCATATTTGGCCATAGCCTAGATGCAACTGAAATTTAACCAGATTTCATGTGTTTAGCTCAAATGTACCACTTGAGAGTTTAGTATTATTTCCTGAAAGTGTGAGAGTGTAGATCCTGCTTGCATTCAGTATGGAATTACTCTTAATATTTGGCTTCAACTCATCGGAGATAATAATACACAAGGATTGAAAGGCAACTAATAAGGAATAGAAGTTACATTGAATACAGAATCATCAAAATTTTAAGAGTTTTAAACAATCAATAAAGTTTCAGAATAAGACTCTACTACCGAAAGCTGGCTCATGGACTCATGTCAAAATGAAACATGTATGTAATGTGGTGCATTGCTAACTTAGGTTTTTGAGTCCCATTTATAAATGCTCTTAAAGAAATACAAAGAAGTATATCATCGAAGATGTATTTCAGAATGAGAAACTCATGAATATAAGCATAATAATAAATCTGAGAACAGTCCTCTCATTTTGCCACCATTATGAATTTATGCCTATTTACCTGGAATAAATCATTTGGAAATTCACTATAGGAAGAATCAAAGATGATAGCCACTGAATGGTTCAGCTGACTTTTAAAGTTATGTTTCTAGGACTGGAGACATAGCCCATCAACAGAGTGCTTGCTGAATATGTGTACAAGGCCCTGAGTTTAATTCTCTACAACTGCAGAGAGAGAGAGAGGAGAGAGAGAGAGAGAGAGAGAGAGAGAGAGAGAGAGATTTCTTAAAAGTCAGAAGTTTTCATTTTCACTCAGTAGACTTTAAATTAAAAACATTTTTCAAGTTGTACTGTTACTTTTTCCTCAGCCAAGTGTCAGTTTTATTTTCACTGTTCACAGCTCCTTTCAAAATCTTGTTTCACTTTGTAACCCTGTGCTCAGCCTTTCAGCGCATGGAATGCTAAGTCTATAGGGTCAACAACATCTCCTTTAAATCCATGCACACAGGGAGAGACCCTGGGTCCCTACAATCAAGAGCCTGCCTTAAAGTGCATGCACATGCAGACACACCAAAATGCCACACAGTGTTTGAGAAGATTTATTTATATTGATGGACACTGATGAGGATCATTCCCAAAATATAAGACCCTGGCCTGGTGGTCCAGGGCTTATAAAACATATGCAAGAAGGAAGTAGAGAGGTAGAATGGCTTGTCAGCTAGGGACTTGTTTACCCAATGTGCATCATGGTGACCAGCTATGCCTCACAGTGACGGGCCGTTTCCAAGAGACAAGAGGAACAGGACCTGAAACTGGAATTATTACCTGGGCAACTGAAAAACTGAAGTGCACTGGCGGGGGTGGGGTTGGGGGTGGGATTACATTTTCTGCTACAAAACTACCCTCCTAGATTACCTCTCTTCAGTGAAGGTGGGCTTTCCTTTGGCGACGCTCTCTCAACCAACACCCTGGAGCTCAGCCTAAGAAGTGAACTCATCCTGCCTTGGGGCCTGCAGTCCCAGCAGCTGTCATTTCAGAGTACTCCACTAGTTCTCTCCACCACCATCCCCCCACGCTACAAATACTTCACCTGGTTACTGCATGCATTTAACAAGGAAAACCATATTTGGGACTAAGAGCACTGGGTTATAAGTCTTGGGGCCAGGGTGGAAGGATCTGGAAGAGTTCCAGACAATCTGTTTATTTTTTTATTTTCCATGTGAAAAGCATGTACCTCCTAGTACCACAGCATAGAGGCTGCTGCCAGAACTATTTAGGCCCTGGCCGCATTCCCCAGGCTGAGAGTCTACTCGGTTTACAGTGATTACCAACATTCTTTACACCAAACTCCTCTTGGACCAGGGGACTGGCAGGGCTCAAAGACCTCCTGGTCAGCAGCTCCTCAGGGGTTGCCTTCAGTTGCAGAAGCAGAGCTTTTCAGAGCGCAGAGCTTGGGATGTTTTGCTCTCTATCTGTTTCCCACTGCAGGGGACATGAGATAGACAGGGAGTCATCTTTGCTGTTTGTAATGATTGTTTCCACTCCTTGTCCTGGGCTCCCAGAGGACAGCAGGGTCCAGGGCAAAGAGCACTGGCTCTGGAGTCAGATCCGTGTTTACATCTCAGCTATGTCACTTATCTGTGTTCACTCGAGTGAATTACTTACATTGTTCCAAGACCTGTTTAGTCTATAAAATGAGTTTTGTAAATTCAGAATTTGCAGCATTGATAAGAGAGGGAAGTTCAATAATTATGGAAAGAAATTCAACACATGATCCTTTTCAGTTGTTCAGTCCTCTTGAGTCAGACACGTGCAATCCCTTGATCGTGGTTTGCTTGCTCCTGGAAGGGCCCTCCTGAGAGCTGCAGGTGAAGGAGGCAACTCGTCCTCATCCCACCCGTCTTTACTTCTGTAGTTTGCACCATGTTTAGTGACAGTGAAGTACAGACATCTTGCATAGCAGCTTTGTGACAAAACCTATTCTCTTCAATCTCATCTCCTGCCATCTCTTTCCTACTTTGGAAAGTGGATTTTGGCCTGCTGATGCTGGTGTGCTCTCCATTCTGCTCACACTGAGCTACTGTGTTCAGGAGCAGCTGTTGCTGCTGTCAGAGCCTGTCACAAATGACCGGCGCTGAGGCTCCAGGTGCGGTGCCGTCAGCTTTACTGGTGGGATTTGTCATCACTCTTTTCGCTTCTGGCTGCTGCCTTTATAAAGATGCTCCTGGTGTTGCCACTCCTGAGCTCTTAGAAACAGAGAAGCCTCTCTCCCTTTCAGCAGAGCCTAGATCTAGATTTTGGGACTCTGCATAGGAACTTGAGATACAAAAGCTCTTGAAGACTGGGCTGATGATTGTATAAGGGATACATTTACAACCCCAGACTCTGTCTTAAGTCCATTCCATCTTTCTCAACCAGCTGAAATCCAGAGGTTGGATCTGATCATCTTAAATTCACCTCCCTTCTACTAAAACATAATTATCCAGAATCAGTTGAGGGCTCAGTTCTGTCTCTAAAGATGGTTCCTGAATCCCAGGTGGAACTAACCTATCATGACATTTAGAAGCAAATAGCAAAATCTCACTGAGGTGTCGGCTTATCACAGGTGCAGGTACTTTGTGGTTTGCCCTTGTAGGCCTATCTTACTTACATGTGGTTATACAGCTGTGCATGCTCCGGGGTTGGGGACAATTGTGAGTGAAAGGAAACATAAAGGAAAGTTGTCTAGATGTTGCTAGAGAGACTCCAGGACTCCACAGCCTCAAATCACAGACCTAGAGCGTTTTGAACAATTTCATGTCTCGAAGATCTTGGACAGTTCACATCTAAGTGACAACAATTAGTACCAAAAAGGGAATACAAGCATCAGCCATGTGCCTGCTGATTTCTTCATAGAATAAGAATAAAGAATTTACAAAGGGTTAAACTGTAAGTATAATAGCTCTTCATTGAATTATTGAGTGTGTTGAGAGATACAACACAGGAAAGACAAGAAAATACAAGAATTTGTGCTGAGACACCATATCAGCTACTTGGGGTTTAAATATTGTGGTCACAAAATTTGTCATCACAGCCAGGAAACTTTTGAAAGTGAAAGGGGACAATTTTATAATAAAACATGCCTAGGCACAAACTTAGAGCATAAGGTCATCCAGGACTATCAAGTAGTGTTCAAGAGTCAAGTAATGTTCCAACTTAGAAAATAGCAAGGATCTATTCCCATTTGGGTTGTTTCCAAGATTTAACTATGACAAATTGTGCCGTTATAAATAGGGGTGCACATGTATTCACCGTGGTATGATGATTTCAATTCTTTAGGAAAATACGTAGGAAGGGAATAGCTGACTTGGACGGGACTTCCAATCCTAGTTTTTTGAGAAATCTCCATATTGATTTCCATTATGGTTGTTCCCATGTATGACTGAAAATTTGATGAATGTCTATAGTTTAATCAGCTGTTGGCCAACTATGTAACACTGATTTCAAAGCTATGATTCGAATCATTGCAATTAACCCTTTTGTTATCAAACGTTTTCAAGTTAATAAAGCCTCTTTTAAAACAAAGTGAAATGTTTTGCCCTACTTGAAATTTGTACTCTTTATCATTGTGCCAAAAAAATTGAAATAAGATTGGTTTTATAGTTTGAGATGCTGGTTCATCAACAATTTCAGTTTTCTCTACACTTTGAAAACTCTGTAGTGAATTCTGATGAATAATAGTTCTGTACCTACTTACATCTCATAAATATTTATGCCCCTACTTACTTCTGTTCACTACTGACATCTAATGTTTTAATGCTTCTTTTAGTTGTAAAAATTGAGAATTGAGTTTGATTAATTTATTAACCTACTTTGCATGCATCATGCACAAATTGGTCCAGACAAAGTTCTTTGCCATAGATATCTAAAAGGACAAGTTGCTCAGAGATGTCATATTTGGTGCCAGCCAAAGGCAGAAGGAATAATATGCAGAAAAGATACCAGAAAATAGAAATTTACAATTAGTTTTCAAGCTATTTCTTAAATTACTCAGCTGTCAAGGAAGTTCCTGATTTCTGTCGCTGGCACAAAGAAATGAATAAATGAGTAAGAATCTCCATCCACCTCTCCATGCACCTGCAACAAACATATATCATGTAGCTTGCTGCTTTCTCTTCGTAAGTGGAATGAAACTTCTCTTTTCACACAGGCTTTGCCTGTGTTGAGTCGGTCCTAATACTTCACGCATTACCCATGGGGCTTGTGCTTTTCTCTCTCCTATCTGATCTGTGTCTGACTGGCTTACATCGGTAAGCTATTATCTCCAGCCCTTACATTTCCAAACTCTTGTAGGCAAGTTGTAGTTGGAGAATAGAATTTTGGGAAAAGCTTTATTTTTTTCCTCCTAAATGCAAGAAGAAATGAGTATTTTTCTGCCCTCATCACAATCTCTCCTGATTTGTTTGTGACATGTCTGTGATCAAATAGTTGTGCATTTAACATCTTCAGTTTGTACCAGGTTGTTTTATGTAATTTGCAACATCTTTGTGGCTGCTTTGTTTCTCTTTCCTTCTTGAGTTTTGATAGAGTCTTTGATCTACCTCAAATTACAAATAAATATATAAAAGTGCTCCTATTCCTTCAGCAGGAAATGAAGAGAGAGTTCTATTTCTCACTTATCGCTAGTCAAAAATATTACAATTTTCAGGAGCAAATCAAAATGTTAGGAGGAAAAATATTTTCAAGAGTACAAGTTCTACAGGTGCTGAAGGGATTGAAGGCCTCTCATCTGATGAATGTATCAACATTGACATTTGTGAAAATGTGCATGAAGAAATATGCTCTGATTTTAGAAGGCATGCCACAAAAGCCTAAAAAATAATGCCGGATTTTCCATCTTCAGAGATGGAAAAACATGTGCTTTGTTCACAATTCTGTCTAAGGGAAATGTGAACTTCCAGTCAATTGCATTCACATGCAGACCCTTTTTCTGAGATCGCTTTCAGATGCAAGCACAACATATGTTGTTCTGTTCAGTAAATAACTAACTAACTAACTAACTAACTAAATAAATAATAAAGTGAGCTTTGCAATGTAAATTCCTAATATAAAGGATTATGGGGAAGGGCCATGCTGTTTAAAGTCATGCATAGTTTTTCCCCTAGGTAGGTTTGTAAGGATCGGGGTGAGGGGTAGCAATGTTAACCCTTGTGTGTTTCATGTTTTATGTTTCTTGGGGCTGCCTGCTGAATATTACGAGAACATCATTCCTCTGTTGGAATACAGAGAGTCAAGCCCAATAACAGTGCCAGGAAGAATAATAGACCAGGGGCACATATGTTGACAGAGGTTTCTTACCCAGTGGAAAGGAGATAGAAGAAATTAGATGATGAATTTTAAGGACTGGCACATACATCATAGTTTTTCTAAACCACCAAATATTGTGCCTTTTCTGAGGTCATCGAGTACGTGTTGGCCATCTTAGGTGACACTGAAAAGTCCTTACAGTCTAAATGAATGAGCTCTGGAATTGCTCCCAGGATGAACTGCTAACCAATTTGTCTCAGCTGGCACTCGAAGGCGAAATTAAAAATGAAGGCCTTCTGGGCTACCCCGAGGTCTGGGGAGGCGTATGGAATGATTTATTTTCACTCATTCTCTCCACTTTCCATGCTAAAATATTTTTACATGGTCAATAAATTATGGAGACTGACATTAACAAGATGAACTGTGGATGAAAATATGTGGACCTGAATATTTATAAGAATGTGGAATTGATATTTTACTTCTTCTCCAACTAGCTCTGTACTTGTGGGATCTGTTAAATTAGGGCATTGGGCTCAATTCAGATTAATTTAATAAAGGATCTCAGGGAATCATGAATGATGGGCCATTAACAATAGAAATGTGAGTACCTGATGCTTCCATCATAGCAAAAGTAGGCACTCTTACTTCCTATTTAGGAAAGTCTTCAGCATTGAAACACGAAATAACTTGATAATGACCCAGGTGATGCATGAGTTCTGATGTGGCAGTGATGTCTACTTATCATGTGAAGGATCCAGTTAGCATCTGGCAGAGTTCATTTAGGACTAGAGAGAGGACCAAAGTTGGGAGATGTCCCAGTGCTGGAGGAATGTTCTAGAAATGAAAGGAAGGAAAGTTTACAGCAGTCAGTCATTGAGACTAGCAAGAGCTAAAATGTTCTACTTGGAAAAGATTGTATGACATACTGAAAAAAATTGTCCACATAATTCAAAAAACAAAACTAGTATAAAAAAGACTATCAAGAAATGAGTATTTTTAGGCTGAAAAGGAACAATAGCTCTAGCCACTAATATTTTGTCTTGTGCTTTGCATTTCATTTATTTATTAATTGACCTATTAAGACTATGTTCTGGACTGGTGATATAGCTCAGCAGACTAAGCACCTGCTCAGACAAGTTCAGGGACCAGGATTTGAACCCCACACCATATGCCACCCTGGCCCCACCTTGTGGTGTGCTGAGCCAGCCACCTAGCATGGGGCGTGGTGGCACACAACTGTAATCCCTGCACTGGGGAGGCTGAAAATGAGGATCACTATGAGTCTGAGCTGCATAGTGAGACCCTGTACCAAATACAAAGAAAGAGAGAAAGAAAGAAAGAAGGAAAGAAAGAAAGAGAGAAAGAAAGAAAGAAAGAAAGAAAGAAAGAAAGACAAACAGACAGACTATATTTTAAGATAAACATCTCTTAGGTCCTTTCTGATGTTTTGTTATGGGCTCTGGTCTATACTTACGGTAGTCATAACACACGCACACATGCCTCTGTGGGATGCAAAGCTCCATCCTAAATGTATGGGCAGGTGTCAGGCAGGTGATTAATAATGAGAAGAGAAAAATCTTTGCTGTATTTTATCCTGTATCGATTTATAGCTGGAAGTTTTCACAATTGCTAATCTGGAAGCTCCATGTTTTTTTCAGCCCTGAAGAGGACACTCTATTTCCTGAAATCTACTAGGATCTAAATATTGACTTTTTTTAGATGTCATCCTCCTGAGCTCACAAGTGCCAATGTGACAGGCACTTGTAGTACATGAGTTGCTTGTGACCTCAGGGACACTGACATGAGAGATGATGGAGCCTATTTTTAGCAGAGTATTAGGAGGTCCCCATGGGCTAATTTCCACTTAGGGCTGCTCGTATAGCAGCTGAAGATGTACTAATAGGGCGCACGGCCAAAGTGTGTGATTGTTATTATTTAGCACTTTATTTTAAGAGCTTTAAGCATCATCCAGAAATATTTATTAAATATACGTACATACAGGGCCAGGCAGTCTGAGCACTGGACGGGCTCTGTAGATCTGAGAAGTGAGTAATTTCAGCTTTCAGCACTTGAAGAGGGAGGAAGGTCACTAATCCCCACGCCCCACCAAAAAGAACAGAGCACGATCTCCTCAGTTATTTCCACAAACACAACATCAGAGTTATGTGAAGTTGGAATTCATCTTTTAGTACTCAGGTTACCTCTCACATGTTACATATTACGTGCACAAAGTTGAGAAATAAAAAATAACCTGGGAAGCTTAATAATTGCAGCAAGATCGTCTGGACCAATAAAGCGCAAGCGTCCTGCATGACTCCATAAAGCTGCTCAGCGGGTTTTCTTGGACCATCTGGTTGGGTTTTTACTCTTCCTCTCTCTACTTCATTTCGTGTTGTGGAATTTGCCAGCCACAGGGAGCTCCTCTGTCAGGACAAATCCCATTTTGAGGTTTTGATCACAATGGGATAGAATTTTCAGGATATCAGGAAACAGGCCTGTCAAAGGATCCTATTGCCTTTTCATTTCTATCAAGTTTAGTGTTCTGCGATATTCAGATCCACATCGTGTTTTTCTTAGCTCTCTGCAGAAATGTTCCAGTCTCAACTACTGGAATGATTTGGAGCTCTATGTCCCCGATGCTATAGATGGAGACAAAAGTTCTTTACATGTTAAGGACAGCCTGACTTCTGCAGAAATTGCTAGGCAGGAGATTTGTACAAACAAGGGTGAGGTGTTTTGATCACTTTATTTGCCTAAGGAAAAATGAGGAGAGGCTGTGGAGATACCTGATGATAATTCCTTCTGCCTCATTTGGGTGAAGGGAAGGTTTTTTCCTCTTTTCCTTGGAGCTGATAACATGCTTTGGACAAAATGTTTATGCACGCTTGAAATTCATGTTGAAATCCTAACTCCCATGGAAATGGCATAGGGAGGTGGGAGCTTTAGGAGGGGATTAGATCCTACAGCTGGAGCGCTCAGAAAGGGTATTGGTGCACTCAGGAAAGAGATCTGGGTCCTCTCCTTTTCTTCCATTGTCTGAGGATAGAAGAGAGGCTGCTGTCTGTGCCCATGGAGGAAGACACTTAACCCAGCTGTGCTTTAGCCATGATCTTAGATTTTCAGCTGGTAATGTTTTGAGAGTGTGGGTCCTATAATTTTAATTAATTAAGTTTATTGATACAATTTAGATGTGCACAATGATCACATCTCCACAGGGAATTTATACCTGTGCAGAATGGATATGAATTTTTCTTTTTGTTCTGTTCTCCTTCTCTCCCTTCAATCCCTCTTTTTCTCCTTATATACAATTTTTTTTTTTTACATTTTTGCTTCTTTTTGCCATTTTTTTCTTTTCCCTCCTTGCCTTTCCTCTACCCCTCCCTAGGTTTCTTTCTCATTTGAACCTCTTCTTATTACCTCATAATGTCCATCATACATTCTGGTCCTTATGTATACTTTCTGTTTATCACAGCAGAGAAGCAAGGCAATATATGCACAGGAGTCCAATTTATTTCATTTAAGAGTGTGGTCTCAAGGTGCATCCTTTTAGTTAGAAATGTCTCAACTTCATCTTTGTTCATAGCTAAATAGTGTTTCATTGTTAAAAATACAAAACGAAGCAATCAACAGCACATCTTTCTTATCCGCTCATTAGTTGAGTGGGATTTGGGTTGTTTCCAGGATTTAGCTACTATAGACTGTGGTGCTACAAGCATGGGTGCACATATATTGCTAAGGCATGATGCTTTTAGTTCTTTGTGAGCAGATACCAAGAAAGGAATAGCTGGGTCAGATAGAATTATTAGTTTTAGTTGGCTTAAGGACTCTCCACACTGATTTCCACAGTGATTGTACCAGTCTACACTTCCACCAACAGTGGAGATGGGTTCCTCTTTCCCCATTGCCCCACCAGTATTTGTCATTGATTTCTTGATAATAGCCATTCATTTAGGAACCTGGTGGAACTGCAGCATTACTTTAACTTGTATCTCCTGAACTACCAATGATGCTCAACATTTTTTCATATATTATTTGCCTTTTCTACTTCTTTGCCTGAGAAGTGTATGCATTTCAGATGTACGTTTTTGGATTGGGTTTTTAACTTTGGGGATCTGATTTTTTTTGAGTTTTGAATACTAATTTTAGATAGTAGGTCTCTGTCTGAAAAACAGCTAGCACGATTTTTCCCCACTCCATTGATTTTTCGTCACTCCATTGATTTGTTTTGCCTTCCAAAACCTTTGTTGAAAACAAGGTAGCTGAATGTGTCTGGAATTGTTTCTGTGCCTTCTAATCTGTTCTACTGATTCTCAGATCTGCTTATTGCCAATTAACACTCAAAAATCAATAGCATGACAGTGCCCCAATAATAAACTCATGAAGAGGGTAAGCAGGAAACCATACTTTTCGCAATAGTGTCAGAAAATTGAAATACTTAAGAATCGGTCTAGCAAGGAAGTAAAAGATCTCTACACTGAGAAGGACAGCATTCTAAACAAGGGATCAAAGAGGACACCAGAAAATGGAAAGATCTCTTTTGCTCTTGGGTAAAAAGAAGCAACGCAGTGGGAATGATCATATTCCCAAAATTGTTATACAGATTTAATACAATCCTGATCAAAAACATCAGTAGCATACCTCACAGAATTAGAGCAAACAATCCTAGGATTCATTGGGAGCCAGGAATTACCTGGACTAGCAAAAACAATTCTGAGCAACAAAAGCAAGATGGGGCGCATCATGATCCCTGGCTTGAGACTATACTGCAAAGCCACTGTGATAATATATATGGTGATAAGTTATACTAGAAAGTTACTCTGATGCTACAAATACTTTGATGCTGCTGTGTGTTTTCTAAGCCACTCAATTCATGCAATTCTGTGATAGCAACCTGAACTGACTAAGGAAAAACGTATACAACAAGAAAGCAGAATTCATAAGCAAAAGGCTCTGAGCAAAGAATTTGCAGATACTGTTTCTTTTCTTTTATGCAAATAAGCATCACAAATTTAGGACAAGTATGCCATAAATTTGGCATACCCTCTGCATAATGGTCATAATCTAATTAGACCATGCACTGCTGTGAAAAGTGTAAGTCATTACACAAGAGCGCCAGAGGATTTGAGGTTGTAGGTGTCCAAACGTTTAGCCCCATAGGTATCTTGGCTAAAGTTCAGGTATGTTCCAAGTCCAGCAACTATCTCTAGGAGCATATTGTCCTTACTTTGGCATTTAATTTATTTAGCTAATAATTTATTTATTCCTCCTGTGAAAGAATCTGTAATGTGGCACATACTGAAAACATTTATATTTATTTAATCATTAGCCACGTGAACAAGGAATAGCCACAAATATGCACTATTTTGTTAGACTCAATTGCTAATGCTTAATACTGCATTGAATAGAAACAAAATTTTTATTTTCATGTTCATATTTTATGAATTAAAATAATTTTTCTTCAAGGGAAGAAAACTCTTTGGAAACTAGGCTGGGGCGTTTCATGTGTGATCCTTATAAATATATTTAAAAATCCCAGCATCTTCCACCCTGACTTCCCAGCCTCAGGAAATGAAGGGTCCCCTCCCCCTTGCAGGGTAAAAGGGAAAGAAAGAGTCCTAGCAAACTTGATCCTTGCAGACCATGGCAGTTCTAGCTATTGGAAAATTTCACAGCCTTTGCAGGCTTTGAGCCTAAACACGTAAGAAGCACGGAATTTGCCTAGCAGTTTGACTTTGAAAAAGGATTTCACTTAATCACTCAGAGGTCCCCCAGGGTGCTATAGCCAGGACCATCTTGAAAAAGAGCCCATGGTCTGAATTTGGATGTCCCCAGGGGTCAGAAAGCCCTGCCTCTTCCCACCTTTGGGACGCTGTAGACCTTCGCTGCACTGGCTCAGTGGGTAGCCACCTCCTGAGCAGGCTTTGCTCAGGGAAGAAACTTTAACACAAACCCACTGAAAGTGCTCTGCTGTGGGGAATGAGTGATGCAACCAGAAGGGAGCAGAGGGACACTGTGCTTGGGAACAGGGGTATGGTGGGGGAACTGGGGAGCTGGCTCTCTGAGACTGGGGGTGGAGCCAGTCCAGTATAGCTCCTGCCGCCTCTTCACTGCATCCATAGTTGTTAAGAGGCAGGTGAGGGAGGCGGAGCTGCCCTGGAGGCAAGGACAGCCCCGTTTTGAGCTATTGCTGTGTAGCCTGGGAGCTCTGACCTTCTGCTGTGCCCTGGCTGTTGCCCTGGCCCTGGGATGCAGATGCATAGCCTAAGGTCTAGAGAGAAAATGTACCTAGTACTGCTCCTCCAAGCACCTTGGCACAGAGGAATTTTTTTTTTTTTTTGGCAAGACCAGGGTTTGAACTCACAACCTTGCACTTGCTAGGCAGGCACTTGTGCCACAGAACTATCTCCCTGGCCCCAGCAGAGGATTTGTCCACTGGAATTTACCCATGAGCCACTCTGTAGTTCCCTGCTGGGCTCCAAGAGCATCTCCAGGTGTGCATAACTAGGGGAAGTTGGAAGGTGTGCTCCTCAGTGGGCATGGCCATGGTAGTGGTAGATTTACTGCCACTACACCTAGGTGGGTCCCTTGCATTGGTCACCTTGTCTGGTCATGCACTACAGGAGTCTATGTGAGTCCTAGGAAACATGTACCATGATTCCTTCTTCCCTTCTCTTCCCTTGAAACACCTGCATCCATTCCTGCGTCTAAGTATAGAACTTGGGATGCAGGCTCTTCATCAATACTGGAGCAGCAGCAAATCCTGGACAAGAGACCTATTCAAGTAACAGCACAAGTGTCAACTGGGCCTGAGGAACCCCCTTCACCTAACAGGGGTCCCCCTTTCATGTCGGAGTAGCCACCAAGTTCATCCCCCACACTGCTATACACTCTAATCACAGTCAAAGAAACTCTGCTTCTTTATGCTATGGCAGCCTGCTCCAAAAACTTCACCATTTCCTAACAAACCAGTACACCAAGGCATTCTAGAGTGTGTAGCTCACTAGCAATGGACTTCCAAGACATCCAGGGGCATGAAATGCTTGATAAAGAACTCAAAAGAATTTTTTAAAGAACCTAGACAATGCAGAATAAATAGTTGATGAAAGTAATAAGACAATGCAGGATATGAACAAGAAATTCAGCAAAGAGAACTTAAATAAGAATCAGAAATCTTGGAAACAAAGAACTCAATAAGGCAGATAAGAAATGCAGTCATAATCATCAACAAACTAGATCAAATGAAAGGATGAATATCAGAACATGAAGGTAAGTCTTTCAAAACATTGCAATCACACAGATAAAGGAAAGTGAAGAATGCATAAAAGATCTTAGTGATGTTTAACAGAGCAAACATTCATATCACCAGCACACCTTAAAGGGAAGAAATAAAGATTAAGCTCAGGGCATAGAAAACCAATTCAATGATATACTAGCAGAAAACTTCCCAAATCATGGGAAAGAAATAAACACCCAGCAGCAGGAGATCAGCAGAGCCCCAACTAGAAGTGACCAGAGAAAAAATCACCATAGTACAGTCAAATTGCCAAATATACAGGACAAAGAAAGAACTCTTAAAATTTGCAAGATAGCTGGGCATGGTAGCAAATGCCTATAATCCCAGTACTTAGGAGGCCAAGGCAGGAGGATCAATGCGAGCTCGAGACCAGGCTGGGCTACAAAGGTGAGCTCAAGGCCAGCCTGAACTGCATAGTGAGATCCTGTCTCAAAAAGACAAATAAATAAATAAATAAATAAATAAATAAATAAATAAATATTTGTAAGATAAAAGTATGAAATTACATTTTAAGATCAACCTCATGAGATGATGAGTAGATTTCTCAGCAGACACACGACAGGCCAGGAAGGTATGAAATGACGGGCTTCAAAACTGGAAAGAAAAGAAGATACCAAGCAAGATTAGCACAACAAAGGCCTTCTTTCAGAACCAGAGATGAAATCAAGATCTTGCAAGGGAAGTGAAAACTAGGGTAATTCATGACCACAAGACCAGGCTTATAAGAGGTGCTCAAAGAATGTTCAGACCCAGAAGAGGAGAAAAAGATGAATATCAGGACAGAGAATGGGTAGTGGAAAGTTGGTAACAGGCAAGGCAGATGGAAGCTGGATAGACATGTGGGATGCATTTATCTATGGAAATACCACACCGAGTCCCGTGCATTTATGTGTGTTAATAGTAATATGTGAAAAAATTACTCTTTTGGAAAATTGTTGTGATTAAATATTTCTATCTTCACCGTCCTTGGCATGAGTAGGTGATGAGTAAATCTTTAACAGAAAGTATTTTGAAAAATGTCCTGTCTTCTACCACATAGCTAGAAAGATGACCATCTTCCATGGGATGTGCTCTAATGTCTGTTTCTTGAGGGTAGAAACTATATTTTATTAACCATATTACCTTCAGTTGCTATTCCTGTGTAAAATGGTAAAATATGTAATAGAATAACAGGTAAAAATCAGGAAATGTACCACCTGAGATAAATTGCATTAGTTTTGGCTTCATTTTCCATAAAATAAAGATAATGTGTGTGTATATATATATATATATATATATATATATATATATATATATATATAGTAGGGTAGTAGCGAGCACTGCATAAGACTTTGCATGTATATCACAGGGTTGTAATGATGTTAATTCAGATGTTCCGTGCTTCATCACCATCCCCTAGTCCTATGCCTGGGCTCATCAAAAGAACGGGGTGCTAAAGTAGAAACTGTATAATGTGTATGTTACAATATTCAGAACAAAAAATTAGTGGACAAAGGAAATGCCAGCTTGATGATTCTTTCATTTGCATAACTGTCACAGGCAGTGTTGTATTCTAGTGTGTAGCAGAGCATAAACTACAGTGATGCTGCATAGTATAAACATGAGAGAATACCGTCCTGACCAAGAAGCCACCGAGGGGCTATGGTGCCACTTAGGCTCCTGTTGTAGGGGACAGCAGCCCTCCTCATTGGGTTAATTTTATGCTGGCAAAAGAAGCTCTAGTTTAGCCTTCCCTACACTTAGGGTGGTGCCACTCCTTCACGCCTTCCCCCCGCTTGTTCAGACGTTGTAGATTTTTAATCAGATACAAAACAAAGAATGAGGCCCGATGTGTTTCAGATCTGTAAGCATTGGGGAAGAGCATTTGGACACTGGCTGGACACTTAAGATGTGTAACCCAGGAAGGGACTGACGGCAGGCTTGATTAAAAAACTTTAAAAAAAATTTTTTTGGTTCGATATGGAAATAATCTCTTCATATCACTGTGTCCCAAGTTGGAAAATGGGTCCTAAGCCTGAATATTCATTAAGGAGAAATACCCCAAATCATTACAATTCTATTTACAACCTGGTCCTCTCCAGAGCTTCCTATCTCTGTGTGATCCAGGCAGGGACTCCACATACACCGCATCCATGATTTCACTTCTTGAAAATTTTATTGACAACTTTTAGCTATTGATATCTTCCTCCATTCCTTTATCTTTGTAGGGATATGCTGTTGTTTTCTAAAATATTTCTTCAGTGTTAATTTTTTAGACCCTCAACCATGAAGATCCTAATATGGGATCACTGTATTGGTCAAAAAAGTCTCAGATTGGCTTCCTGTCACAAGCCTATGAAAGTTATATTACAGGGTGTCATGCTAAGAAGAAAGAACTCTAAGATACTGATTGGGCTACATGAGAGACAGAAGTGTTCCTTAGGCCGTGGGGTCATGGTCCCTCTGGGAACAACAATGTGGGCTAAACTGGAACATAAACTATAGATTTCTATCAAGAATATATGTAAGAAGAAAAGTTAAGGCTGAAATAGATTGACAACACCTAAAATGTTCAAGGTATATATGGAGTCTAAAAATTTGTCCCTTTTCATTAGAGAAAAAACAATTTATAGAAAAAGCTCAATTAGTTGATAAACCTTCAACAAATAAGTAGCCTTGCAATCTTAGAGTTCATTTTAAACATAATACAGAGCTCTAGAATTAGAGATTATTTTCGGTCTTTATAAATAAATGAATTTGAAATAGATAAGATAAATTTAAGAACTGTGTGGCAGTGGCTCAATCAACCTGGGCACACCTCCTGAATTAGTTTTGAGAGACAACAAAAGAACCTGCCATTCCTAAAAGGGCTTGTTCCTGCCACTGTCAACTTCAGGGGAATGGACTTAACAGTGTAGCACTTTCTATGAAATAACTATGCAGCAATATATTTGGAATGCATTTTGTTCGTGAGCAGAAAATTCACACAAGCTTTGAAGAGTCCTGAGAGATGGTGCAGAACTGAACAAGCGCAGAGGAATCAGCAGACCTGGGATGGGCCTTGGCCGAGCAGCGGCATCACTGGGCCTCCTCGGCAGGGTGTGGTCTGCTCGCAGCAAGGCAGCTGCTGCACTCAACAGCCCCTTCCTCAAATTCAGAAACACCATGAAAGGTAAGCATTTATAATCCAATGAGGATATCAAGGTAGCTACGACAGCAAGCTAATGACACTCATGAAAGACGACTTCCAGAACTGCTTCAGAAATGGCAAGAAGGGTGGGCTCAGCCCCTTCCATGTGAGGGACATATTCCCATTAGGAGAGACCATGCCCTTCACTTTGTTGGCTTTCTGGATTGCATCCCTCATAGCTAAAAGATGTACACCATGAAAAGTACCACTGACATGGGTGAAAGTGACCAGAGACCCCAACACACATATTGAAGTCCCTTCATGATTGTCCGCATCAAATACAAAAGGCAAAATGGAGAGTAATTTTTCTTTTTGAAGTGGATGAGCTTTTAAAAATGTGCTTAGCTTGAGGTAACATCATAGTTAGCACCATTTTATTGGCAATTTCTTTCCAGGTTCTGCTACATTTTAGCAAAAATACGAGTCTGTGGGGGTAGTTCTTGAGAACACAGCAATTTCACATTTGAAGCAGGCAGCCTTAGAGTTGATATTGTGAAAGGTTTTACACTTGCTGCTGGTAATCTCCAGAGGGAATGATCCACAGCTGGATAAAATTTGATAGCAACAATACCTACATTTTAGAAAAAACATTTGGTAGATTTAAAAGATTATTATCATCTTTTATGGTGCTAGGGACTGAACTCAGAGCCTTGTGCATGCAAAGCATGAGCTCTATCACTGAGCCACATCCGGGGCCCATTAAAAGATGTTTTTAAAGAATGTGTGTAATTTTTTTCATATTTTTTTTCCTATCAAGAAATGGAGTCTGGATGCTTTCCTGCTTAATATTAGCTGAACTTGGTGACTTCCTTGATGAATATGAAGTGTGATGAAAGCTACAGTGAAGGTTAAGTAAAAGACCCATCATCATTAATCTCCCTATGAGTTCTTGCCTGAACTTCGAACACATTTATCCCATCCTATAGCTCCTTCCTGCAGCAGCTGTGGAAGTTCTCTTTTGTGCCCATTTGCACTGCTGTGCCTGTCTTGATATCTGAATTCATTTCTGACATTTACCCTTTTTTCTTTTCTAATCTTTTATTCATTTTAATAAAAAAGAAAGATAAACTAGCAGTGAAACAGTTTCAAAACAGGTTAGTAGGACATTTATAATAATACATTGCATACTGTTGTCTTCACAGTAGTTTTTCAGAGAACAAGATGCAGAGATGATACCTTGTTTAAGCAATATTAGTACAAACATTTTTTTCTCATCGAACTAAGAGAAAGTAGCTTTATATATACTCTATTTTGTATAAATATATATATATATATATATATTTTTTTTTTTCACTGCAAAATGATCCTTTATTTATATCCCCCTTTTTTGTTTTGTTTTGTCAGAGATGGGTGTTCCACTTCGGTTGGAGAAGCTGTATTTGGAAAAGTCTTTAAAGGATCTTTTCATACTTGAGGCCAGTCCAAAGCCTGCAGGTACTTGAATTCAGCAAAATAATCCAGTATAGTATAATAGCCCATAATAGTAGTGGGTTATCAGCACAACTGGCAATTGTCAGAAGCTGTTGACTTGAGCCTTTTATAACTCAGCATTTTAATATGGCTTAACTTTTTATATCTTGTGGTTATACTTTTTTACTGGATGGTTAAGACCAAGTTAAAGCAAGAACTATATGACTAAAAATGTAACTTTTATATCTGACAAGGTCAGTCAATTCCCCTCAGGATTTACCCTGAAACCATGTACAGCACCTTATAGATCTTTCATCAGTGTAGCCATCTGGATGAGTCACAGCCATTGCTTAACCAATTAGCTCTCTGTGAAAGCCTGAGAGAATCTTTTCTCTCTAGGTGACTCTCCTTAGGCACACTATACATCATCAATGACTTTCCTCTGGGGCCCCATAATTTCCTTGATCAGAAAATTTGGGATATCGCTGAGTTACAGGATATTATCATACAGGTTGTCTTATGTCCTGAGTCCTCACTGACCTTGAAGGGCTAGGGCCAAAATATTGGCTATCCTTATAGCCCCTCCATTTCTCTAACTTTTGGTCTGCAAACTTTAGTTGTTAAGCATCATTGCTCTGTGACCAGATAATATGCATGGGGTAATTTTTGTTTTCTTGCATATACTTAAGCATGACCTATGGACCAATGTATGGTCTATTTTAGAGACATCTACCTTACCTTCTAAGTCCAATGAACAGGGTGCATGAGGACAACCTGAGTGTTTCCGCAAGGCTGCCTTTCACTGGGTGGCAATGGACAGCAGTATTGCTGTATTTTTGATCACTCCTCATGAAGACCCTCAAGGAAGAGAACTTCCAGAACTGCTTCAGGGACACGAACGATGATGTTAACATGTTCAAAGTGTTGGGGGGGTACTCTGAAAAAAAAATCCATGGTAATGTGTCTTTTACTGCAATAAGTATGTGAAACTTACAATACTCACCCTATAGTTTAATCACATCCCACCCAATGAGACAGAGTGATGTTGTGAGACTCCTGAGGAAAAGTTAGGAAAACCTCTGCATCATCTCCTAGAAGTCTTAGGATTCTGTTAGTGCCTTAGCCAGTATGGTGAGATTTTTAGCTATTGCAAGTCTACCTTATGGACAGCCTTTCTCAGGGTGATTAAAGGTGGAGAGAAAGACATCTGCAGAGCCCCTGGTCCCTGGCTATTGGACTCTTCCCAGCTGCAGCTACAGATTCATTAGTAGGGAAGCTTCAGAGGAAACTCTAGCACTGGTCTCTGTTCAACTCATGAACAAGGAAGCTAAGATCTAGAGGACTTACATGGACTGGTCCATCAGAATCTCCACGTTCCTCTGTTCTCCAGGATGGAAAGTGAAGAAAGAAAGAGAGGGCCAATGACCTATGAATGACAGAGCCTGATAGAGCATTGTGATGTTTCAAAGCCCATGTTCCAGTAACTACACACTACGTGCTGTGCATCTGTCCTATGGCCACCAGGATTGTTTCTCATTCAAGGCACAGAAGTGCATGGGATCACTTTTACTTTCAGATAAGATGTTCTGGTATCAGTAGAAATAGTGACAGTGGCTTAGGTGTTTTCTTATCAATTTTCAGTCTCTGTTCTCATAGTGGAGTTATGTAACTTCTGTGGGCCATGTTCACATCATCTGGAAAATGAAGATAAAAGCTTATGTTGGAATGCTGTTAGGAAACCAGAATTCAACAAACAAAAATCTCCTGGTATAATGTAAATATTCTGTAGATATATTGTGTAGAAATTCTCTCATAAAGTAACTTTATATTATTGTGATTGCTTTCTAGAGGGCCTAAAATGATAAAATGATAGAAATTCTCTTATAAATAACTTTATATTATTGTAATTGCTTTCTAGAGGGTCTAAAATGATAAAAGGACTAATGTTATGGTAGAAATAATAATACCAAATATGGTTTAGCTTACTAAATCCTCTCTTAGTAAGAAAAATAGGTAATAGTTTCCCTATTTTTAGGCGAAGAAGCAGCCAGGGGGTGATTAAGTGACATGTCA
>PVKN010008336.1:0-25293 GCA_004027915.1 Capromys pilorides
GTGTGTGCAGCTTCCCCAGCCATTCCATGTTGCTAGCTTCTGCAGCCTCTTAGGGCCTCCACGGCACCTTTGGCCTCACTCTGAGTCCAATCTACGCAGTGAGACTCTGTACTAAACACACTAAAAAGAGCCAGGGAGATAGCTCAGCGGTCTAAAGTGCCTGCTTAGGCAAGCTTAAGCAACTGCAGGGACTGCGGTTCAATCCCCCGCACCACATGCTGTGCCAGTCCCACCCCCAGGGCAGGCTGAGCCGGCGGTAATAAAATAAATGCATACATACATACATACATACATACAAACAACCACACACACTAAAAAAAAGAAAATCTCTTGCCCATTGAGGCTGTTTTGGAACTCTTCTACATTGTAACAAACGAGAAAAGGCAGAATTCTCAGCCAAAATAGAACCCCAAATCCTCCTGTATACAAATGTTTGTCCTTAGAATAAGAATAGCTAGGTGAGATAGCTCATTTGGTCTAAAGCCCCTGCTTAGGAACCTTAGGAAGCAAGTGTGCAGGGACCCGGTTCAATCCCCTGCACCACATTCCTCACCAATCCCGCCCCCAGGGTGGGCTGAGACACACACACACACACACACACACACACACACACACATACACGCACACACGCAGAATAAGAACAGCTAATATTGCGTGCATTATAGTCATCCATTCTTACAATACTCATGGCAACCTTGAGTCGTAGCACTGTCATCACGCTTGTTCCCCAAAATGTACAAGCTGAGAGGAGTTCAGAAACTTCTCCTGGCCCGCCCACAGTGGGGCGGGGGCAGCCCCAGGATTTGGGTCTGGGCCTGTCTGGCTGCACATTGCTGCTCAGCCACCACGGAACTGTTCCTAGAAGAAAGAAAGGAAGAGGTGAAAAGCACTTGGGATTTTGCAGCCTGACGTCCGTGTAGGGTGGAGGGCTCCATAGGAAAGTGCCTGAAGTTCAGTCTCCCACTCAGATGCCAGGGAGAAGTCTACCTGCAGACAATGTCCCAAGTCCCAAGTTTCTTCAGAAGGCTTTTCTCACTCAGGTCAGGGTTTGCACAAATTTGAGAAAGGAAGAGAGCTGTACTAGAAAATAGCAGTGCTGCCCATGGAGAACTACCCCAGGTAGGCTGGGCAGACACAGGAGGAAGGGAACTGCCACACAAGGGAGGCCAGAGCTGGCTCTCAGGGAGGTGGTGCCGAGGGGCACACTGTACCTGGATCTGGCCCTGTAGTACCCACCTGCCTCTGTGAGGACCCTGAAGAGACGACACACCTCACCCACCCCATGCACGGCTGCTCTTCATCATGACCAGCGGGGAGGAACACCCCACTCCGTGTGAGGAGATGAAACAGCATGGTCCAGCAGCCTCTAGGGCCTGTGCCCAGACAGGCTTGCAATGAGGAGCGTGGTCATCATGCCAGACAGAGATGATTGCTCTAATAAGGACAGGGGTGACCTGCCAGAGCCTCCTTGGCCCCAAGCCTCTCCTTAATGAGACTTCCCCAGGAGAAAGTGCCTCCTGGGTTGGGGGTGGGCTCGCAGAACAGCTGGAGGCCAGCCACTCAAGGCTGTTTATTAGGAGACAAAGAAAGAACTTTGCTCCCAGGTCAGACTCAAGGTATCCCAGGGAGTGGTGGGGAAATTTATGAAGTGAGAAGGCAGCAGGGTGACAAGCTGTGGCTGGCCCCAGACGCATCACGGCGGTGCCTAGACCCCTTCTCCCCACATCCCAGAAAGCATTGGCCTTGGTGCAGGGAGGCTCTCCAGCCCGCTTGAGGTCATATGGCAGCTATTTCCAACAGTCCCCAACCGCATGCTCCAGGCCCACATCTGGGTCAGACACACACATACACACACACACACACACACATACACACACACACACACACATACGCGCACACACACACACACACACACACACACTCTTCACCAAGGGCTGGCACACCCTGAGGTAAGTAGACAGCCATCTGCTGCCGGGAATCGCACTCTCCAAGGACAAGCAGTGGGCTCCCAGCTTTGTGATCACAAAGCAAAAAAGACAGAAAGGGACAAGTATGTGGGGTCACACCACCCCTACTCCAACCTGAGGGTGAGGCGTGGAGCTTGCACGGGATGGCATGAGCTTTGTGGGGCTCTGGACAAGAAGGAATCCCAGCAACACATGTTCGGAGATACTGAAGAAAAATGTGGCCTCGAGGAGAGACATTATTTGCTTTTCACAAATGTTAATTCAGGGAACTGGGGAGATAGCTCCGTGGCACAAGTGCCTGTCTGGCAAGTGCAAGGTCGTGAGTTTGAACCCTCCTGGTCCCGCCAAAACAAACAAATAAAAAACCCAAAAATGTTAATTCAGATACCTCAGGTGTTTAAGTGGAAATTAACTTCCTTTCATAATGGAAAGAGGGAAGTGTGTGGAGAGTGAATGTATGTCCGAGGATGACCGTGTACAGAGTCCACAATCCCGAGTGTGTGGAGTGTGCAAGTGACGTGCATTAGTGTGTGAGTGTGCAGATGGCTATGAGCACCAGGGAGTGCGGCGTGTGAGTATGCTTGACAGTGGAAGTGTGTGTTTGGGGCACGTCGCAGGCCGGTGGCAAGAGCAGCCACGTGCACTCCGCCTGCGAGCCGCCTTCAGTCTCCATCCCGCCCTGTGCACTCGCCCAGTACTCAGGGCGCAGGAACTGGAGCCTCTGGGGGGACGGAGGCACGGCTCAAGCTGGTACCCCAGAGTGGACCCTCTTCTCCTTCCCTTCCCCCAGCCCCTCTGCTGGGAAAGACCCTGGCACCCACCTCCCATCGCCCTCCGCCTGACCCCATGGCTCAGAGCTGGCCGGGCTCCCAGCAGGGTGGCCGAAGCTGCTGCCAGGGCCCATCCATCAGGCCCAGCGCAGCCTCCCTCCCCCGCTGCCCCCTGCCACACCAGTCAGGCCCTGTCAGTGCTGCAGCTGCTGCTGCTGGGCAGCCCCTTCCGCGCAGCCACGACAGCTACTGAGCAGAGGAAAGCGATGCCTGCCCCTTCCCACCCTCCTCTAAAGCTAACTGTCTCCCCCTCCCACCTGGCAACCTGCTGGGCTCTACGAGACCAAAGCTGCAGGTCAAAGATGAAAAATGCCTGGCTATTGACTGAGACACAATAACAGGCCGGTTTGCATGTATTTGCATAACCCTTTAAGTCCAAACAAGCCGCGCACCCATGGCCTCTTGCCCATCCCGCTGCGGTTTTCCTGACCCCCTTGCGTTCTTCCCCAGACCCTGCAGAGGGTCAGTCCACTCCAGGCCTACACCTGGCAGGGCTTCACTCCCTGCCCGGCTGCAGCCCATGGCAAGCAGCCCAGGGTGCACCTCCTGTGGTCTGTCTGCATCTGAGCACCCTGTCCTGGCACTCAAGAGCGACCAAACCCCAGCTCGCCACACACACCCAGCCCTGTGTCCCTGGACCTGGTTGCGCAGAGCCCCAGAGGACATAATGAGAGGCTGATGCATCTGCAGCTGGCCGTGGTGGGGCTCCAGCAGGGTGGAGGGGAGGGCGGCAGAGCAGGTCCCGAGGGTGGGCAACAGCAGTAACTGCTCACACATGATTTTCCTCCCCAAATGGTCTCTGCTCCAAGTCCCAAGTGGGAAGCTTCCAGGTCTGTAACAAGCTTCAGCTTACACACAAGCAGCTGCATTTCCTGCTACTGTTTGTGTGAAGGAAGCCAGCCAGGCGCTCCCAGCTCCACCTGGCCTCAGCAGTGGTTCAAGCCCCGCTTGGGAGCGTGGGGAAGGCATCATCCATGACAATGGCACTTCAGAAGACTCCTGACCTCCTGGATCTGTGACTCACTCTCCTGTGGGGTTTCCTGCGCCCCAAGAGCACGGACTCTCCTCTCCTTGCACCTGGTAAGCACACAGCTGGAGGGACAGAGTTTGAGAAGGGAGGCCAGGTGTTTCTGAGGAGATCGGGTCATTCGCACGAGAGCCTCAGTGTGCAAGGGAACTGTGCATATCCCTCCCACTTCCTGCTACAGCCGCTGCCACAGCCCTGATCCCAGGGGGCCTCTCCCAGAGCGGCCAGACAGCAAAAGGACCACACCTGCCTGGGAAAGAGTGGCCCATGGGATATGGGGAGTTATGAGAAGAAGAGGATCTGGGGGAAGGAACTGGAGCCAGACTGCTGCGTAAGGACCTCACTAGACTGTCCTGGCAACGGTACTTACTCTAGCCTGAGTAAGGTGGAGTCCAGCCCGGGGGCTGCCGCAGGATGGTCAGGCCCTGCTGTGATGTACTAAGGGATCTTGTGACCCTGACTTCCTGGCACCCAGCGCTCTTCCTGCCATCAGAGGTGAGGAGGAGGAGGAAAGGGTCTCCAGATCAAAGTCAGCTCAAGCTTGCCTTTTCTGGTTGACAGAGCCGGAGGGTGGCCCTCACCTTCCCATCTGCTTCCAGCTTTCTTAGGCCCCTTTGGAGGGGCAGCAGGGTGGGAGTTGGGCCGGCCGGAAGCACTCCCCTCAGAGCCATTCGGCCCCGTGGTCAGCACACAGAGGCAGACCTGCCTGGTGACTGAGGGAGCGTGTCACTAGGAGTCTCTGCTTCAGCGTCCCCTCCTGTGACCACAACAATGAGCTCACTTCTCTAAACATGTTAACCCATGTGCACAGGATGACCTGGCTTGGAGTAAGGCGCTCAGTAAGGGCAACTGTTGAGACCTCCGAAGGCAGAGGTGGGGAATGAGAGGGGGCTGAGAGGAGGTACTGTGAGGGACAATCTTCACGCTTCAAAAGTAAGCCAAGACGCAAATGCCGAACCCTGGAGGCATTTCATGGTCCTCCTCACACTATCTCCTGAGAGAGAAAAAGCCAGGGAAACCACCCTCTTCACCTCTGCTGTGTCCTGCAGCCTCTGCCCTTTGCCTTAATTTTGCTTTCTAGCTTGTGAGAGGAAACCTATGTTTTAGACACCAAAAAAATCTAGGCTGAAACCCAATTCTGCCCAGAGCCAACTGTTTGGCCTTGAATGTGTGACTCAGTTGTCCTGAGCTATACAACTGTCTGCTCTAGCACCTGTCCTAGGAGTCGAGCCCCTAGCACAGAGGTAGCAAACCCGAGGTAGCTGTCAAGGAGGTGGCGTCCGATGCCACAGGGACAGCAAGACGGAGGCACCTCCAGCTTCCGTAAACCACACACGGTGGGGGCGAGCGGCAGGCTCAGCCTCCCGGCAGCAGCTGGAGCTCCTGATCCACAGCATCTCCCACATACCCAGGGGCACAGAACCAGCCTAGGGCCCCTCAGGGAAGCACTGTGTGTGTGGGGAGGTGTAGCCATTGGTGCCTGATTGTGCGCATGCGCACGCATGCACGCATACATATCCCGCTGGGAGTGACATCAGGCTGCCAGCACTCGCCGGGGAGGCCCACCTGGGCTCCCAGACACCAAAGGTCCAGAAGATTGCCAGTGAGACAGGCCCCAAAGCCCGTCTACCCTAAGCCTTCCATGGAGACTGGGAAGAGAGGGGCAGCCCTAGTGAACCAATCAGCTCAGACTCACGATTCCTAAGTCCCAGCCTCTGTTCCGAGCACAGTCAGAGGTCTCTAAGCAAACACCAGCTCCCCTCTCCTCGCCTGCTTCCTCTAAGCAAGCCCTGGACCTCGCTTCTGTCGGCAGTACAGTCCACTCAACTTTTCTGGAGGGTTCAGTAATTGGATCCCCAAGGGGGTGTGGGTGGTGACACCTATGGACAGCCTAAGACCCCAAGGGGTGCAGACACACCAGGTGGCAGCAACAAGCTGACAGGAAGAAGGAGCACTAGAGAGGCTTCAGATTGTCCCCAGTAGTCAAGGAACACGTCCAGAGAGGTCTGTGCCTACCAACACTGACTTCCTCTGAGTTAGCCTCAGAGAGGTCCTGCTTGTCTTTGTCACAGCCGCCTCCTCTGGGTCTATCAGCCTTGTGTCCCCTAAAGGCCAGCATCCTCTCCTAAGCATTGCCATGTTTAATGAAATCAAAGCTTTGCCGCCAAATCCCTTCGGATTCTAAGACTCCTCCACCACTGCTCTAACCTGCTCCTGGCATCATTGGTCCTTTCCTGTTGTTTATCTAGCCTAGCCCCAAAAGCAGTTTTCTCTATTCCTATGGAACAACTAAGAGGAGAAGAATCTGTTCATGGCCCCCTGCAAGTTGGGGCTTGAGCATGATGGGACCCCAGGGGCTCCTAGTGGCCTCCAGTCCTGGGCTCCAGTTTCAGACCCATGACTGACTTGCTGAAACCCAAGGGAAAGAAACTCCACTCCTCTCCCCACTTTAGGGATCACTTTTCTCCACTAGAAATGTTCTGTGGCGAGTCCTGAGGACACTTATGGACCTTAAGCTGCAGTATTCAAGCAGCAAGCGGCTGAGCTGGGCATGGTGGCCCACACCTATCACCTCAGCAATCTGGGAGACTGAATCCGGAGGAGTGCAAGTGCAAGCCCAGCTGGGGCAACTCAACAGACTAGCAAGGCACTGACACCCAATTTAGAAAGTTAAAAAGGACTAGAGATGCAGCTCAAGCCAAATGCCCTGCTTTCAATCGCTAACACTACACACCAAAGGAAGAGGAAGAGGGAAAAAGGGGAAGAGGAAAAAGAAAGATGTGGGGCATGGTGAACTTTAGAACACAGGCAAAGAGTTAGCGGGGATCGGCGGTCCATTAGGTCTCTCTGCCTTACCTTCTTCTCTTGGTTCCAGTGTAAGAAGTCAAGTTACGGCCAGCCTGGGGGTGGGGCAGAGGGCTAATGAGGCAGCTGGCCTCCTAATTATAAAAACTAAAGCTCTCTTGACAGATCTACCTGGTCATGCAGAGCTGATGCCCATAGCCCCACACAGGCTGCATGTGGGGGTCCCTGCCGGTGACCTCTAGACAAAGGACAAGACTGATTAGAAAAGGAAGCCTGCAGGAGGGGCCAGGAACCAGAGAGAGAGAGAGAGAGAGAGAGAGAGAGAATGTCCTGAACAGCTGGGTGAAGCTAGGGGCATCAATGTCCTGAAAAGGAACCCACAAGAAACAGAACAGATCATGGTGTTGTTGCTTCTGCTGAGGGAACTAGAGAGAGATTTCTACAAAGCTCCATGGGTAGAACTAATGATCGTGGGGAACCTCCTCAAACCTAGTCGGCCAGCCCTGCTCTTGTCTCTGGGCCCAGCCACCCCAAGTTTCATGAAAGGTGTTCAGAGATGCTCATCTAGTCAGCCCTGAGGTGCTCCTCCCTGGTAGCTCACACAGGCGAGGCTCGGACCAGGCAGGGCCGAAGTCCGCATGTGAAGTCTGCTGTGAGAGCAGCTTGGGAGATCCTCCTCATGGCAGGAGGCCCAGGAGGCAAGCACCGAGCCAGGAGCTTCCAAGGGAGTCTGGCTTGGGGATTTAGGAGTCTCTTGTTTCCATTTTAAAAAGACTCTAGGCCTCAAGTACTCTGGAGAGGATCTTGCTATGGAGCAAAGACATCGGCAGGAGGGAAGCTGGTGTCCCTGAGCAGTACTGTCCATTCGCCTGTGACCAGATCAGCACCCCGCCCCCCACTCCCTTGTTCTAGGCCAGGGCCTGGAGGGTCTCTTTCTTATTATGACTTAGGACAAGGGATGTGCAGAAGAAAGGGGAGAGCCATGCTTCCCTGGGTTTCAGATCAAGCAACCTCAATACGTTGACAATCAGTAGTGAAGGCCAGAGTACCATGGTTCTTGTGTCATCTGACTAGGGACTGGGGACATCTGAGTGGGGACAGGAAAAGTTGCCAGCAGGACTTGAATGGCTTTCCAAGATGACTTCTCTCCAGTGTTCCAGAAGGACTTCCATTCTGCCTCAAATTGTGTTAGCAACTTCCCCACTGGGATTTGAGTACCATCTGAGTCTGCTGCTTAAATCTTACATTAACCTAATTTTAGGATCAAACTGCCAGCCATAAGGGGATGCTGAGCTCTGTGGTGTCTGGCCACGTGCTGATGGACACTGACAGCTGCTGATTTATCTTGCATTTGTGGAAGAAGTCTTTAGACATAGATCCTGCTCAGGGACATTCCCAGGATGACTGCAACTGAAAGAGATAAAGGAGTACATAATGACCCATTTCATCTAGAAATGAGCTACGCTGATGGAAGAGAAAGCGGTGCCAAGAGGCTACAGGCTGCAGATGCTATGAGCCAGGGACAGTGGGAAGAGGGACCAGAAAGAGATCAATGTTGATAGTGAGAGCAGGAGGCTTATGAGATCCCCAGTCATGATCTTATTGCGTAAGGTACAAGCTCGGCAGAAGGAGACCATGAATACTGATGGAGATTTTCAGTTGAACAAAATGCCTTGGAGATGTTTAGATTCTAATCCATATAGATATGGCCAACTGCAAGGTATTTACAGAAATCTACTTTCTGTGAAGAGGAAAACACACTTTAGGGTGTGGCACGACAATCCCCAACCCCGTTTGTGTATAGCACAAACCATTGTGCCTTTCTAGAAGGCCATCCCCTTCTGACTCCCGATCTCTACCTCCAACTCTGCAGAATTCATACGGTTCTCATGAGAATTGAATACACTTGTACTAAGTCCTTAGACAACCTGGAACATAACACCTGATAACGGTTAGTTGTTGTTCTGGTGTGCTGTTCTTGGACAGCTCTACACAGCTCACAGGGGCTGGTGGGCCTGTATTCCTGTATTGTTCCTGCCTTCTGGTGAGCTCTTGACCAGCAGCAAACAGTCACTGAGTGTGTTGTATTCTAAATGGGACACAGAGTAGCTCAGAGTCCAGTATATGCTAAGGGATCATTAAATGTTGAATGAATATATAAATGAAAATAAACGTTGGCACAGTTACGAGATGTATTACGAGCAAGACATGCGCCTGCCACCAGCAGTGGTCATGTTCCCTCGGACATGTGTTCCTTCACCCCTCGCCACTGGTGCAGGCACTCGGCCAACATCCTGCAGCCCACTGTCTTTGGAGAGAGTTCATTGTGCTTTGCTTCGAGCCAGCCAACATCAACAACAATATGGAGATGGAAACCAGACGAGGACCAATGAAAGTTGTTCCTTCTCCAGCTGAGGTTCCAACAGTTTTCAGGCTGCTAATGAGACCCAGCTAGCAGTAATCAGGAAGTGTCTAAAATTAGATGTTTTAATTTGAACAAGAGGGAAAGAGACTGACTCAGAAGGGGGCATGGTCTCCAGTGAGAGAGTAGAATCCTGGAAGGTCCAGAAAAACCAGAGAAGCATCCACTGCTCCAACACCCAAGAGAACACCCAGGGTGGGGCCAGCATCCCAGTGACCCAGAACCTGGTCACAAATTAAAACAATTCAGTGGCCATTGGTACCAAAACTCATTGTGTTTCAAGCCCGAGAGCAGATTCCAGGGACTGCCGCCTGGAAAACGTTATTTGGAGCTTGACTATGAGTTTCTTCTAACCAGCTCACTGCTCTCCAACTGCATTATTTTGGTTCTTGTCTCCTACCCCTAAAAGTTAGGCACAGGAGAGGGCCTGGGTGGCTGCCTTTGACAAAATTTTCCTGACCACTGCAGCCCGTAGAGACCCTTCCGCCTTCTGAGCTGCCCAGGAGAACGTTAGCATCTTTACCATTCACATGCTGATCTTTCTCACATTTACTGTGCACCTGCTATGGGATAGATACTGAGGTGAGTATCAAGGATTTCACACAAAGGAGAGAAAGACACAGAGATGCTTTAAGAAGCTCACTCTCCGGCCAGCAAGATAGCTCAGCAGACTAAGCACCTGCTTAGGCAAGAGGAGGGACCAGGGTGGATCCCCAGCCGGCACCATGTGGCACGCCAGCCCCACTCCCAGGTACACTGCAGTGGCACCCAGTCTGGGTGTGGTGGCATGCCCTGTAGTCCCAGCACTGGGGAGTCTGAAAACAGGAGGATCGCTAGGAGTCAGCTGCATAGTGAGACCCTGTACCAAATACATAAAAAATAAAACAGTTCAGTCTGCAGGTGAGGCAAGGGAAGCAGCAGCCCCAAGACCATGTGACAACTGCTCTCTGGGTACCAGGAAGAAAAGAGAGCATAGACAGACAAAAATCAAAAGCAGATTTTCCTGGACACTTGAGTACATTACCTTGCGTTACTGGTCTTCCTTTTCTTTCTTGGGGACACATCTGAGCAATTTGTGGCCAAAGAATGCGCCATCTCGTTCTCTTTATTTCAACCCAGAGAGAACTTTTCTGTAGTCAGAGTCCAGTGCAGGATATTATTGGTGATGCCAAGGGTGTGGGTCTCTCCACCGTGGCAAGTGTTGGTTGTGTCCATTCCTCTGAGAACCTAGAAAAATAAGCTGAAACTGAAGGGGAAAGAATTACAATGAGGCCTCACAAACCAACCAAGGGCAATCCAGAGGGGTCATCTTTTTTTTTTTTTTTCTTTCTTTCTTTCTTTCTTTCTTTCTTTCTTTTTCTTTCTTTCTTTCTTTCTTCCTTCCTTCCTTCCTTGGACCAAGGATGGAACTCAGGACCTCGCACTTGCCAGGCAGGTGCTTACGCCACTGAGCCATCTCCCCAGCCAAGGTCACCTCCTTTAAAGGATCTCCTTTAAAATGCTTCTGACACAGGAAAGTTTCTAGGATAAGCACACCTGGTGCTGCCTAAGCATAAGTGAGTGGCATGGACGGACTCCCAAGAGTCTGCTGGTGCCGAAGGTGCTCCTGCGATCAGCGGCCCCCGGCAGAAGGCAGAAGCACGGATCTTGTGAGTTCCAAGATGCACCAAGGATAAGAGCTGGATCTTCCCAGGGCTCCCACGGTCCTCTTCAGCTGGTGCAGCCCTCTCTCTGTCCTTGCCCCACCACCCTCTCTGGCTCATCTCTGGCACTGACATCCTGAGCTTCCTGCCATTTCCTAAGCTCAGCAAGTCCTTTCCACATGCTTCACGAGTCTTTTTCTTCTTCATCCAAGAAGTTGTACTCATCTCTTAAGATCCAACCCATATGCCTGCTCTCTGGAAAGCATGCCAGCATTCACCAGCAGAATCAACCCCTCAGTTCTCTCAGCAGCTCCTCCATTTTATTTGTAGCCGTGTTGCGACACTTGCCAAGCTGTGTTGTAAACATATTAATTAGACTATTTGGGTTACAAGCACAGAACAATCAGGACTTCAAAGCCTGGAAAGTCTTCAGGGTCCAGCTGAGCTCATAGGAAGCGAGGGTGCTGTAGGAGCACAGGGTAGCAGTTACCCCTTGAAAACTCAGGGTCACTGGATGCCACCTCCAGGATTCTCTGTTAACATAACTGGCTATTCCCTCTTGACACCACCTCTTGCCCTCTCTACCATGCAATCAGTTGTAGCACATCTTCTAAATTGAAGTCTAAGATCCGTTTCTCTTTGACTGCCACCACCTCTGTCTCAATGGTTCTCAATTCGGAGTCCACATCAAATCACCAGGATGGCCTCAAAGCCCCCTGACCCCCACGATCTTCCTCTGCTCTTAGGTTGAGATGACTCCCTTTCCCTCATAAGCCTTCCCTACCTCACTTTTGGTCCCTCTCCTGTCCTCCACCACACTGACTTTGTGACCCTGTTATAGCTTAGCTATGGTATGGAGGTCCCCTAAAGGTTCACGTACAGGAAGCTTGGTCCCCAGTGTGATGATGTGGAGGGCTGATACGTAAGCAGAGGGTGCTTAGGTCTGTGTGGTGCCACTCCTGGAGGATTGATGCTGGTCTCATGCACCAGAGTCTTTCTCACTAGAGTGAACTGCTATCTAAGAAAAAGCTTTGGGGCCAGGGAGATAGCTCTGTGGCACAAGTGCCTGCCTCGCAAGTGCAAGGTCATGAGTTTGAACCCAGGTCCTGCAAAAAAAAAAAAAAAAGAAAAAGTTTTGCCTCTGGATTCCTCTCTGGCTTTTGACCTCACTATGCTCTGTCTCTCTCTGTCTCTGTCCCTCTCTCTCTGCCTCTCTCTTTCTGTCTCTCTGTTTCTCTCTGTCCCTCTCTCTCTCTGCCTCTCTCTGTCTGTCTCTGTCTCTGTCTCTCTCTCATATTCCTACCATAGTGCCGTCTGCATTTTGTGATGCAGCCAAACGACCCTCACCAGAGGCCAAACTGATGGAGCTGCACAGTCTTGAACTACCCTCCAAAACTGTGAGCTAAAGAATTCCTTTTTCTTACAAAGTACCTAGCTTCAAGTATTTTGTTACAGCTATGGAAAATGAACTAAGACACACTTATGTGTGCCATATCCCCCCCCGCCTTACTGCCTTTTGCATGTGGGACAAGAGCTCTAGCATTAAACTATACTCCCAGTCCTTTAAAAAAATTTTTTTTTTAATTTTGAAAGTTTCCCACACTGGCCTTGAATGTGTGATCCTCCTGTCTCAGCCTTCCAAGTAGCTGGGATTACCAGCGTGAAACATGCCATCTGGCTATCCTTCCTTCCTTGGCACCTTTCCAGGCATGTCTTCCTCTGTCTGGCAGGTTCTCCCCACTTTCTCTCTCCCTGACTAGCTAATGTATATTTGGTTGAGTAAGAACAAATGTCCCTGTCTGTATTCCCACAGCAGAACCCTGCCTGGAGTTTCCTCCAGTCTTCTGATGTCAGAAGTAGCGGATCCACCTCCAGCCCTCCCCAAACTGGTCAGTTTACAGCTAGAGAACCGTGAGTTCCTCCCTGCCACCCCCAACAAAATAAAAGCAAAAAAGCAAGTTAGACATCAAAGCCTTTTTAAAACCAGCATTTTGATGACTTAAGAGTAAATGCACGAACGACACATGATTCGCATTTTCTTTATGATACACGAGGGCTCTTTCTGGACTCGCATTCCCTTGCTGCCACGCTAATGAGGAGGGTGGAAGCTGCCCAACTCTCACACCATCAACAGATGGCTCCCCTATTTGGGAAGCTTACGTGGCAGAGGAAGGAGGAGGCCAGCTCGAGTAAGCGCAGTGCCTCGTGGCTCTTCCGCCTCCTTCCGTATCTCGCCTGAACCAGAAAGGCCTGCGGCATGGAGTGGTAGGGTTTGCCTTCTCGAGGTGGCAGAGGGCAAAGCAGGATTCACGGGCTCCAGCCAAGATCCAGATGCCAAGATTTGGGCCAGGATTTGCCACTGACGAACCACATAGTGCCCTGGCTTCAGTCTTCCCATTGGCAAGATAGGGATAATGATTCTTGCTGTTGCTGACAGGAGCGGTAGAGGTCAGTGAGCTGCCAGTGCGTGGCAAATGGTCAACGCCATGGCCCTCGGCAGCAGCACGAATGTAAGGACACTGTCCGCAGCCTTAGCACTACACATATGTGCAGGACAATGGCGGGCGCTTCCCCCCCCACTGGGGAGCACAGTGCACTTCCCTCAGGATGGAAGGAGAAGCCCTGAGACTTGGCCCTGGGATTTAGTGCTGGGGGCTTCGTGGAGGAGGAACAAAGGGAGTAACACTGCCTAAAGGTCCGTTCTCGTTTTTATTTAAAGTCACTGGTGAATGGCTGTGCTTTGGATATGTGTGTGTGTGTGTGTGTGTGTGTGTGTGTGTGTGTGTGTGTGTGTGTGTTGAGACAAGAGTCTCATTAAGTCACTAAATTTAGGGGACTGGGCTCCAACTTGCAGTCTTCCTGCCGTGGCTTCCCGGAGTGCTAGGATGATAGGTAGGTGCCAACAAGCACAGCTTGGGTGACAGTTTTAAAACCCTTCCAACACTGACTTGCCTTGGGCGTCAGAGATAATTCTGACTGCAACAGGACTGGGCTGGCAGGAGCGAGACAGAAAGCTCCCTCGCCCCAGGGGTGGGACCGTACTGGGGGAGGCCCTGACCAGGGGCTGCTGATCTGTACATTGTAGATCCAGCTTCCCCAGTAACATTTATGTATGTTGGGTGAATATCAGGCAAAGCCCAAAAGAGGACCTGAGGGTAAGGGGTGGAGACAGGTGACATAAAAAGATGAATGATTTAAGTAGTATGGTTGGCAGGCCACTCAGTGCTTTCCTTAGGAAGGACGTAGGGTTTACCTCTCTCCTTCTGCCTCTCACCACTGCTTTCTAAGTGCAGCCACTGATTATCTTTTAGGAGCATGCTCTGGACCAGGCTAGGAGTGGGTCAGAGTGGAAAATGGTTCTGACAAGTCCCTTCCTTCGTGGGACATGTAGTGCCAAGGAAGCCAGATGGGGACACGGGTCATCACGAGCACGCCAAGCATTTGCAGGTGTGCCAGAAACTCATACTGACCAGGTACACGGCCGGAGTGTTCCCTGAATGCTTCTGGAGAAAGTAACACTGGAGCTGAGACCAAGGCCCGCAGGAGTTTGCTAGGCCAAGGGGAGTGAGGGCAGCAGCTGGATCCGAGATCAGAGCAGTCAGGGCGGAGGAGCTGCAGGTACCAAGGCCCAGCTTGGCACACTGGCTTTGAACATTTTTCCCATATCTCATCTGACCTTCTTGCATTCCCCATTCGTAGGTGGAAACATGCACTTGGAGTATTCGAGTTATTTTCTTTGGAGCTGCTGGTCCCTTGGAAATGGAAGTACACACTGAGGTACATTTGGCAAGATGCTGTCCCTCACCACGTATGGCAGGACATTAGTTGTACCCCTGTGGCCCAGTGAAACCCCTGCTTCTGTAGGCATTGACGTGTTTGTTCTCCTCTCTCTCCATTCTTCCAGAGAGTGATTTTGAGACCACAGGGATTTATATATTGTAGCATTCAAGGGCCTATGCTGGGATTAGATCAACTTGGGCTCAAATCCTGCTTTACAATTCAACTACTGCAATCTTAGGGAGATGATACAACTCTCTAATTGTCAGTTTCTGACCTATAGAACAGAACTAATGAAAATGCCTATCAAGGATGGTTTGTACAACTGCACTGTGCATTTCTGCTGGTCTATGGAAAGAAGCAGATAATGTTTAATTTGCTTTGTCTCCTTTTTGAACTATTTCTCCTTTTTCTCTTCTCAATTTCCTATATATTTTTTTCTCTTTTTCTTTCTTCTTCTAATTTTGCATGCATATATCTAGTAATATGAATAACTGGCTGTAAGACAACCCTGTGCATTACAACAAATACTGTGAAACTCATATTACTTTGTTTAGTGAAATTCTGCATCACTTGAAATTCTTCTGTTTTCACAGTTTTTTGTACTCTTTAAAAAACAAAAATAGGGCTAGGGAGTTAGCTCAGTGGCTTAAGTGCCTGCCTCACAAGCACAAGGTCCTGAGTTTGATCCCAGCACCACAAAAAAAAAAAAAAAAGACTTGATGATTTTAGGGCCAGTCAAATACCCCAGCAGATTAAAGCACCTGCAAGCAGGTGCAGGGGCCAGGGGTTTGATCCCTGGGCCTGCTGTGCCAGTCCCACCCCTGGGGCATGCAGAGACTGGGTATGGTGGTACACACCTGTAATCTCAGCTCTTGGGAGGCTATAAACAGGTGAATCAGTATGAGTCCGATCTAGTAGTGAGACTCTGAACACCCTGTAGACCCTTTCCTAAAAATACAAAATAAATAAATAAATAAATAAATAAAATTTTAAAACAGAAAGATAGCAAGAAAGAAAAAGAAGAAAAGAAGGAAGGAAGGAAGGAAGGAAGGAAGGAAGGAAGGAAGGAAGGAAGGAAGGAAAGAAGGAAGGAAGGAAGGAAGGCAGGCAGGCGGGCCCTTCTGCTTATCTCAGTTGTGTAAGAGCCTGCTCGGGCAAATGTAGTCAAGCACAGGGGACCAAGGTTCGATCCCTGGCTCCACAAACCTTACCCAACACGCACTTAAGGCAGCCTCAACCAGCCAAAAAAATAAAATAAAAAACAAAAAATCTTTTAAAGAAAAGAAAGAAAGTGCCCACTAGCCAAGTGTAGTGGCTAACACAATAATCCTAACAACTGGCAAGGTTGAGACAAGGGAATCACAAACTCAAGGTTAGTCTGAGCAATTTAGCAAGACCTTTTTTCAAGATAAAAAAGAGCCAGAGATACAACTTAGCTCAGTGGTAAAGCACCCTGAGGTTCAATTCCCAATCTCACCAAAAAAAAAAAAAAAAAAAAAAAAAAATTTTTGTCAGACTGTGAAGGTTAAAGGAGAAAAAGCCACGTGAAGTCAGGCCATTAGCGCTCATGCACGCACGACTCCTCATCTGGAGTTCTGGTTTTGGCTTTTGCAGCCCTGATGCTCGGACCCAGGCCCTTCTCACTGAGGTGCATTCCTAGTCCTTCTTTTCTTGTTTATCGTAAGACACGATCTCACTGAGTTGCCAAGTTAACCATTTTGGGCTCAAGTTTATGATCCCCCTGCCTCAGCCTCCCAGAGTGCTGTGACCATAGGCATAGCTGCTTGGCCCCACTGTGGCACCTACTGTGGAGACAGAGCAGAGACAGGCGTGCGGCTGAGAGCAGCCACAAACTCTTGGCTAAGAAAATGCTGACCCGTTGAGATAAAATGTAGTAAGAATTAAAAAAAATTTAGTAAGAATTTAATAAGCATTAAGCTGTGCTTAGATCTCTCTGTCTTTCTCTGTCTCTGTCTCTGTCTCTCTCTGTCTCTGTCTCTCTCTCTCTCTCTCTCTCTCTCTCACACACACACACACACACACACACACATATACACACAGTTTTATAAGGGAAGGGAAGGGAAGGGAAGGGAAGCCAGCAGAACACATCTAGGGTGAAATCTTTCTGGATTTTAGTAAATTGCAGGCACAGAGGAGTCCGAGCTTTCTGTAGCTGCTAACTTCTCCAGTTGCTTTATAGAAAAGCAGAATCCAGACTGAGGAATGTGATCTGGCAGCTTGGCGCCATGACTCAAACCACCCTGCAGCATTACAATAAGTTCTGCTGTCACATTTTCAAGATAGACTCCAAGGAGACAGGAGCCCTGAGGATGCAAGCATTGAAAAACAGGTTATGCAAGGAATGGCATTTTCAGCCAGAGAAGAAAAGGTCCTCCAAGTGCTATCTTTCACTTACCAGCCAAACATTCCTGAAATGCCTGGAAAGTGTCCGGCAACGTGTAACGTGTTACCAAGCTATCAAGAAATGTCTGTTTCCCGGAGGTCAGTGGTGAGTGCCATGAGGCATAGCTCAGTTTCCCTCTTGGAGACAACAGACCTGGTCACCAGCTAGTGGGGATGTAAGCCACTGGTGGTCCATACCCTGACCCTCCGTGGGAATAGCCTCTCCCACTGTCATGCTGCTTCCCAAGGAATAGCCTGGTGGACGAAAGGAAAGCCAGGCGTCCTTGTCACAAGATCGACTTCTCTAGGTAGCCATCCTGGCTCCAGGGCAACCTCAAGGGACCAGACCAAAATGGGAGTGGCTTCGCCCTCTGCCTAATCGCATCATTCTCATTTTCTTGCAAGAGATAGCACAGATGCAGATAAGCAAACAAGCAATCATAATAAAGTCAGCAGAGCTAGGAAAGGGGAACTTACAGGAGGACATGGGTGTGCCCAGTCCAGAACTGTGGGCTACCTTTGCCTACTTCCTGCTACTCTAACAAAATGCCCCAAACTGGGTGTTTTCTGAAGAACAAAAATAATCTGGCTCATGATCATGGAGGCTGGGAAGTCCACTAGCGTGGTACCAGCATTTGGTAAGAACTTCCGTGCTGCAGAGGCCATCCTGTGGGGAGAAAGACAGCCAGTCTGGCTGTCTACTCTGTCTAATCCACCTTTCTGTACAGCTAGTGACGCAGCATGACGCCCCACCTCACGACCACGCCCAGGCCTCATGATCTCCCACAGACTCCACCTCCAACACCATCACTACATAAACTTGGGAATTCACTTCCAAACACACAAACTTGGAACACATTCAAACCACTTTGAGGAGTCAAGGGATTTCCTAAAAGAGGAAACCTGACATGAGATACAGCATGGGGATGGAACATGAACAAGCATGACTTTTGACCTCCAGGCATCCTACATGGAAGCAGAAAGACCCAGATCCTGCACGTGCACCCTAGGCTGTGCTCACTGGGCCTTGAGGAGGCATCCTGCTCTGCCTCTGCTCTTCCAGGCCTCCTGGGTCTCTGCCCAGAGCCTGCACTGATGGCACCCCTAGTCTGCAACTGCTAGACACTACCAGCCGCCTCAGAGGGAGCTGGGATAGGAAGAGGGGGCTCTACTTCTGGAGCTTCAGTTTTGCAGCCTCAACCCCCACCCCACCCAGAGTGCACTTGAGCTCAGAGATTAAAAACTCATTCTCTGACAGGAAATGAGGAGCTGATGCCAGGACCGCCCAGCTGAGAAAATAGGAACAAGATGGCTCGAGCAGCTGATGAGCTCCCCACTTCTAGATCCTCAAGGGGAGGCAGGAAGATGAGCCCGCATCCCAGGCGCATCCACATCGTGTTCTCTGCTGGCTTCACCCCGACAGAGTGGGAAGGCCCTGGCCACGGTGGCACCCACAGCTCTAAAGTGTCCAGGGTCCCATGGTTGCAAATCCCTGGGCCAAGAGCAGAGAAGCCAAGGAGTGATAGGGAATATGCGTGTAGCAGCCAGCCTTGCAATCCGCTGGCTAAGACCTTGGCAACTGTGTTCGTCTTTCCAGGCTTGTGTTCTATTGCTGTGTTGTGTTGTGCTGTGCTGTGCTGTGCGCTGGTGTGGTGTTGTGTGGAGTAGTGCAGTGTGGTGTGCCTGGGCTGGGCTGGGCTGGGCTGGGCTGGTTTTTCAGGGCTGAGGATTGAACCCAGGGTCTCACACATGCAAAACACATGATCTGCCCTTAGGCTGCATCACCAGCCTTGGGCTTTGGTTTTTTTAATCCATGCAAGAGGATAGTTGGGCTTTTGGACTAGATTCAATTGCTTTTTTCCATTTGATTCTAATTTTTAAGGAAGAAAATTAAAAAATTTTACCTATATGACCAGAATCTTCTAGCCAACAACTGATGTCTCTAACGCAACCAGACGTCCTAGGGAGGAAAGGCTAGGGAAACACGTGACATGTCACTTCAAACCTATTCTGGTGTTTGCTTCTGGCTCTGGGTCAAGGTGAAAGTTGATGAAAGCTTTCAGAAGCGTCTTAGTTACTTTTTTTTTTTTTTGTCCCCCTCTTAGTTACTTTTCTTGCATTTCTGGGACAAAATACCCAACACCCAAAGATAAAGGAGGAAAGGTTTACTCAGCTCACAGTTAGGGGGGCAGTTCAGTGAGTCATCAGCTGGCTCCAAGGCAGGGTGGTGCGGCACAGGGGGAACCACTCATAGCAGGGAAGACAGAAAAAGCTAGAGCAAAAGAGGGAGACACGCCCCTCCTCCTCCCTTATGCTGTATGCAGGCTGCCACTCCCCAGGGAAAGTTTAGTTCCCCACGCCATCTCCCTGCCCTCCTCTTGCACAGGATGAGGATGCTCACAAAGTGAGGACCCTGGGTCCCTCCCTGCCAAGTCACTTAATTAAACTTCTAAACTTCTCAAGTTGACACAGTGAGCAACATTCTCAAGAAATAAGGGCGTGGCCTCTCCACCCTAGGATATGGAACTACTGAGTTAAGCTTCTGAACTTCTCAAGTTGACACAATGTCTTTTTTTTTTTTTGGTGGAACTGGGGATTGAACTCAGGACCTTGCATTTGCCAGGCAGGCACTTGTGCCCCTGAGCTATCTCCCCGGCCCCTGACACAATGTCTTGACCTTTACAGAAACTATTTTTTTTTCCTTGCAGGTTTAGATGCCAATGTAGGTCACCTCCCACCTGGATTTTCCTGGCTGGAATATCCTTTCTATATTCTCAGCCCGAAGAGTATGTTTCAGAGCAGCAACAGTGCCTGCACCCTTCGTGCCAAACAAACTGTCTTGAAGTTTGTGTGACAGATGCCTCTGGTGGAGTCTGGTAGCCTTTCCCAGCCTTAACTTCAGGGATGACTGGATCAAGTCAATCAGTGAACATTCATGAACTACTAAATCTACCTGCTGGAGATGCTAGAGGTAGCAAGAGGAAGTGGTCCCTAACGTGCAAGGGTCATAGCGAATGTCTCTTGCCCTTTACCTTATCCCCAATACCACACTGACAATTCCTGTGCTAGTGATGCAGGGAGAAAAAAACTGACGTGGGTGGATGAACTCCAAAGGGGAACCTCCAAATGATATAGGGAAAACCGAATCCCAACCTGAAAAGTACCTGGAATGAGTTCGTGTTCTCTAAAACCAATGAATGAATGTTAGGAACAAATGGAGGTAATGAGCAGAATATATTTATTGAGGGGAAGAAAGCTCCTGTCCAAGAGAGGGACAGGAGGGGGGAGTCCTGAGTGGGTGTCCCCCAGAAGCTGTCTCATCCAGGTACTTTTGTAGAGGAAAACCACGTGGCAAGGCAGGTCTAAGGTTGTGGAGAAGACATAGGAACTCAGGTGGGTACGAGGTGGGACAAAACTATGGTCAGCCAATGAGATTACAAGCACCATTGCTCAGGTAATAAATTAAATCCAGTCTCTTCCTGTTGGGGGTTGGGCTAGTGACTCAACTGGGCTCTTTCAAGGTGATTGATACCTACTTAGCATATCAATCCCTGATGCCCATCCCTAGGGAAGTGTGTAGCTGTATTTGCTTACTCTTATCTCAAGATTAGGCCCACAGCAGAGGAGTCTGTCTCTAGTTGTGAAGTCATCTTGTCTTCCGTGTTGTCCTTGAGGGCCTGGCCCTATTTAACTGCCTATAATATTTCTATCTGATTCAGCTGCCTACAACACTAGGGCTATGCAAGTGGTCCATTTTCCTGGGTGGCTGAATAGCTCAGCTACATAAGGCCTGCTCAACTAGCCGTTCCCAGGCCAAGATTTCTTCTCTTTTTCCTCCTCCTCCTCTTTCTTCTTCTGCTCTTTCCTCTCTTCCTTCCCCTCCTCTCCCTCGCCACTGCCTTCCTCCTCTTCCTTTTCTCCCCCCACACCACGTCCATTTTTATCATTTTGCAGAAGAAACCTCGACAGCAGATATAATTGTAAATCTTCTACTGTGTGAAAGAGGAGTTAGTGCTTACCCACAATGGAAGGCAGAAGACTTTTGTTTTAAATAAACACTTGAATATGACTTTGATTCTCCAAGCAGCTAGCCTCTAGATCTGTGCAGTGGAGCTGTCTGGCCTATGAGCCTGCAATGATTTCATGCCCCCATCAACCACCAATAGATGAAATTGTTGTAGGCAGCCAAGTTAGATAGAAATATTATAGGCAGTCAGACAGGGCTAGGCCCTCGAAGGAGATAATACAGAAGGCAAGATACCCAGCAGCTATGGGAGGGACAGATGCTCCTGCTGTAGGTCAGACCTAAAGACCCAAGATCAAACAAATGAACAAATGCTGACCTCCTTAAAGATTGACATCCAAGATTGAGCATCACCCTGAGGGAGCCAGAAGAATCATCAATCCGACTACTACTGGATGGCTGCCTGATAAAGTTCTGTTCTGCATTCACTTCGCTTGCTACGTGACTTATTTTCCCATTTGGTCCTGGACTTAATCAATTTTACCTGAGCAATGGTGCTCGTAATCTCATCGGTTGACCATAGCTTTGTCCCACCTCATGCCTACCTAAGTGAGTTTCCATGGTTTTCACTTTAGACCCACCTCACCGCATGATTTTCCTCTATAAAAGTCTCTGGAAGAGACAGCTTCCAGGGGACACCCACTTGGGACCCCCCTCTGTCCCTCTCTAGGACAGGAGCTTTCTTTCCCTCAATAAATATGTTCTGCTCATTACCTCCATTTGTTCCTAAAATTCATTCATTGGTTTTAGAGAATACGAACTCATCCCAGGTACTTTTCAGGTTGGGAGCTCAGTTTTCCCTATATCATGTGGAGGTTCCCTATTGGAGGTCAAACACCCCAGATCAGTTTTTCCTTCCTGCATCAGAATCAGGGAGCCAATCATCACACATGGTCACAATGAGCCCCTTTTCTAGATCCTTTCCCAGCTGCCTACAGACAAGATCTGTCCAGGATAAAGACAATTGCAATTTCCTAAAAGTCAGCAGTCCATCACTGTTAGATAATCTCCATGATTCTTTTGGTTCCCAAGGATATATAGTTCTGCAGCTTGTAATTGGCCATTACAGCTACCAACATCTGAGGTCATGCTCCACTATCTAGGAAGGACCCCCTTTGCGACAGTGACATGGCATCAGGAAGAAACCACCCTAGCCTGTTCTGTGTTGTTAAAACATACCAGAGATGGGGCTGGTGAGATAGCTCAGCAGTCTAAAGCATATGCTTAGGCAAGCTTAGGCAACCACAGAGACCACAGTTCAATCCCCGGTACCACGTGTGGTGCCAGCCCCACGCCCAGGGCAGGCTGAGCCAGCCATAACATAAACAAACGAACAAATAAATAAATAAGTATTTAAAAAAAAAAAACATACCAGAGCGTGGATGATTTGTGAAGAAAAGAAGTTTATTGAACTCACAGATCTGGAAGTCCAAGAACAGGGTAGCTACATCAGCCTAGCATCCCTTTGCGCAGCCCCAGCCCCACCTGCACCTACTACAGTGTTGAGTCGTGAGACTCCCTGTGGGCTATAGGTGCGGGACCCTAATCATCACTGATCTTTTCTCCAGAATACAGTACGCCCTTTGGAGACATCTTCACTCTTTGCCAGTTCTGAGTTCCCTTCCTCAGACAGGTTTGGCAAGCAGGATTTTGGCAAAATCCTCCCTCTTCCTCTTCCCATGACTCCTGCAGCACCATGCTGTGGTTGAAACTTAGAGGTTTCAGATCACGAATACACGGGGAATCTCTGAAGCCTGGTCCTCCAAGTAGAGCCGCTGTGAGGCCCCAGTGGAGGAGAGGATGTGAAGCCACACTGGGCCTGAGAGGGTGCCTCTGGGAAGCTCCCATAGGCCATCGTGCTCCAAGGCCAGCCATGGGGCTAGTGTCCATCAGTCACAGTCAATCACTAGCCTTCCACCTTTGACAGGAATGTGGGCTAGCTCCCGCTCGCCTTTTGATGAATACTTAGAACACCACAACTGAGGACACAGGATCAGCTTTCTGGTTCAAAAGAAATAAGAGTTGAGTTCTTCTGGCCCGTGTCATTCAGCTTTTCAGGACAGACAAATACCTGAACAATATTTGACCAATCCTACATACCTCTATCTATTAATCTAAATAGATTTGATGATGAAAATATGTAATACAACCATTGTTAAATTTTTGTTCTTGCTTTGAATTTCTGTACTATATGTACTCTTGCTTGTTACGATTTTTCTGTCTTTGTTTCTGCTATTTTTACTCTTTAAAATAAAATTTTAAACATTAAAAAAAATACTTGAATAATAACTTCAAGGAAGATAGGTTAATTTTGGACTCCATTTCAGGGGTTTCAATCCACTCTTGGCCGGCTCCATTGCTGTGAGCCTGCGATGAGGCAGAACATCATGGCAAAGGGCGCAGCAGAGGAAAGCTGCTCAGTTCATGGCTGCCAGGAAGCAGCAATGAGGCCTGCTTCATCTCACTCGGGGCTGTCTCCTAGTGACACCACACACCAGTCAACTCATGAGTGATTAATCCTTTCCCAAAGCCCCAATTCACAGCCGTAATGGGTTCCAAGCCCCAACCCTTGAGCCTTGGGGGGATGCATCATACCCAGACCACAGCACCTCCCTCCTCCATCCTATCTCCCTCATATGTTGGCCTCCACATTCTGATCCTCCAGATCAGCCAAATGAGGGTCGTGTCATTGTACCCTAGTAAGCTACTCAGTCATGAGAAAGTCCCCGGAGTGAAACCCTGCGCAGCTCCCGCTCTAACGTGGATAACTGAGTTACAGTCACAGGGCCTGGAGAAAATGTTCCTCCACTGACTGGAACACATACTTTATTCAAGTTATTGTCTGGTCCATTATAGAAACTGTCACATTAACCCTCACAATCACCTCTGAGGAGGTCCATTGTGACACTTGTATTGTATAACTCAGGAAACAGCCTTGATGAGAGAGGGTGACTTGGCCAATCAGAAAGACCAGCCTTCAGGCTAGTGCCCACTTTCAAGCCTTCTGTCTCCTGCAGCCTCCAGAAAACAAAGTTCCAGTTCATCTGCCTAGAAATTCATAAGTCATTTGGGAATAATTCTCGTCACCTCCCATCTCCAATCCATCAGAAATACAGGTTCCAACTAGACTTGTAAGTTTTACTTGAATAATTTGTAGTGAGCGGGGAAAGTAATCTCATGGGTTGGCTGATGGAGTGGGTAGACAGGCGGGGGAGTGAGAGGAGGCAGAGAGAAGCCTACCAGCCCGAGCAATCTGCAAGACCTACCTCCAAACCATGCGCAGCAGAGGCTGCTTCCAATACTCTGTACCTTTCCTTGTCTCTCTGAAGGAACAGCAGTTCCTTTAGAAAATAATCCACTCCTGCTTTGACAGCTCAAGAGGCCCAGAGGAACCTGTGGCATCCTGTCCCCAAACAACATCATCTCCTTTGGGGAACTCTGATGTAACCTTGGATGTCATGGGTGAGCCAGTTTGACTATTTATTGATACAGGAAATTGTGTTTTAATTTCCTTCTTCTCTGGAAAGCTATCATGTAGGTCTATAGTGGGGGTTCAGGGGACCCCTAGTCAGAATTCTTTACTCTTCTTTTGACATGTCACTTTGAAGGCCACTAGTTTCCAATTGTCCCATAGTGGCCTACTCCCTTGCTAAGAAGAGATTTACTAGCAAAACTAGGGGCAGTTTCTCAAATTCTGGCTAAGGCCAAAATGAACTTTACTTGTTAGGACTAAACTGGCTTCCCCTGGCCAAATTAGGCATCCTGCTGCATGGTAAAGTACAATACCCAGTAGGACAAAGTCTACTATGCCAGTAGTTATAAGTCTAATAGACCCACCTGGTTTTCTAAGCCAAAGCAAGGTCTAATCAAGGAAGAGACACATAAAGGCCCCCAGTCTTCTGGACGAGTCCCTCACACAGGGCCTGCTGAAGCCTGGCCAGCCTCCTACAGCACCCCGATTCTCCCCATAGTCAAGCCTTCAGGAGAAGATCCTCTGTCCCATGAACAAGGCATCCTTCTGATCTACCTTCTTGGCAGACCATATGCAACACCCTGCCACGATCCAGGAGACAGTCACTGACTCTCCGTCTTTTTAGATTTAAGAGACTCATTTTTCTTATCTTCCCACATCCAGACTCCCACTTTCTGTTTGCCTTTGGATGGGAAAACTCCCACTTCAAGAGAAAAGCAGCAGGGCCGGCGAGATGGTTCAGTGGTCTAAAGCGCCTGCGTAGGAAGGCTCAGGCAACTGCAGGGACTGCGGTTCGATCCCCGGCACCACATGCTGCGCCAGCGCCACCACCAGGGCAGGCTGAGCCAGCCACAAAATAAATAAATAAAGAAACAAACAAACACAACAAGCAAACAAATAAATAAATAAATAAAATTAAA
>PVKN010008337.1:0-25262 GCA_004027915.1 Capromys pilorides
TGCATGTCATCCTTGTGCAGGGGCCATGCTAATCTTCTCTGTATCATTCCAATTTTAGTATATGTGCTGCCGAAGTGAGCACTCCCCAAGTTTCTTTGTGACATCACCAATGGAGAGGCCAGGATGTTCTCCTTTGATTTTTGGGTGATACTCAGACAGAACAAGAAGAAGGCCAAAGGAGGTCTCTTGGGCACATTGGGATCCTTGAACTTCTTTTTTTGTTTGTTTGTTTCTCCTTTAGGAGGAATATAAGTTTTCATTTCATTTTCATAATGAGCCCTGTCTGCTTTTGCCATATCTTCACATTTTCATTTTTCTTTGGCAGACATGGTCTTCCACCTTTCTGAGCACTTTTTAGAAAACTGAGAAGTTAACAGAAGCATCTGGGTGCTTCTTGTGCTTTTCTTGGCACAAAGAATGCACATGTTGACATTCTGTCTCTGAGCTTCTTAGGATCTCCTTTGCCCATGTTTACGTGTTTTCCTCACTGAGGTACAGAATTGCCCAGTGCCTGTCTGGCTCTCACTTGCCCTGGCACTGTCTCTATGGAGCTCAATGTACTGCAATGGCTGTCCCAAACCCACTCTTCAGTTAGAGTGTATTTATTCAGTGATAGGGCTTGGTCCCCTACACATAACAAAGACACTGTTCTATACAGAAAATTCCAGGGTCTCAGAGGTGACCTAGAAAACAAATTCTTTACTATAAAACAGAAGTAGTACCGATTTTTTAAAAACTGCCTCTAGGGTCCTTCAACCTTGCCCTTGATGGGAAAGTTCAGCTGTGTTAACTCTGTAGTTTATGCCTCAATCCTAAATGGAAGAATTTGATGAAACTTTTTAACCTTCAAATGAATAAAACAACATGAATAGCTCCAAGGACAGAGACAGTGGTCACCTTGGAAAAAGTTGATGATCAGGGTCCAAGAAGAATGAATGGATCCCAGCACTTAGGAGTCAGAGGCAGGAAGATTATGAGTTTGAGATTGGCCTGGGCTACAAAGGGAGCTCAAGGCCAGTCTGAGCTGAATAATGAGACCCTGTCTCAAAAAGAGAGAGAATGGAGACAGACTTAACATTTCTTTCCCTAGGTCAAAGGTCGTGATAAACATATCAATAATTTGAAAAAAAAATGTCAGAAGGAATCTGAGCAGAACCGTGAGAAGCAGCAGCGTATTGAGACCTTGGAGCGTTACTTGGCTGATCTGCCTACACTAGAAGATCATCAAAAGCAAAGCCAGCAGGTAGTAGCAGCATCAGAGCATACCCCAAGTGGCCAGGCAGGAAGACTTTCTCATTATTTGCTGTGCACTCTCTAAAAGGCTACTTCTTAAAAGGAAAATCCTAAAGGAGTCACGTCTATTCACTTCTGTTTAACTGAAACTAAAAATATTTTGAGGCATACATTCAGTCTTCTCTGATTTACTGATCTAAGCATGGGATCCTATCTTTTAGCTTAAGGATTCTGAGTTGAAGACCACAGAGCTGCAAGACAGAGTGACTGAATTGGAGAGTTTGCTGGAGGAGACCCACGCAATCTGCAGAGAGAAGGAGATTCAGCTGGAAAGTCTGAAACAGAGAGAAGCAGAATTCTCCAGTAAACCTAAGTAAACACCATTGTGAGATTGAAGAAGGGAGGGAAGAGCTTAATTCTGGTCATCACTACCCCTGCTGACTTACCTGTATGACTGGGTGTTTGTATACTTCAGTTTATATCTTTGAACGTCATCTTTTTTGATTTGTGAAGGATAAAAAAAGCTAATAATGGGCAAGGACTATGTGGGTTGGTGTAGAATGTATGGTAGCTCAATGGGCACTTCTTACTGTGTCTTTAGGGAGGATCCAGCTCAGTCCCTGGCATATAAGAATCTTGAAAAACATATATACATATATTTATTTATATTTGATGAAACACTTTATGAACTAGGAAACAGGGTGTCTGTATATTTTGAAAAATGGATTCTGGTGCTGAAGTATGGGATTATCTACATTTTGAACCTTGTATGCTGCAGACTACCAAGAAGTATCTGTTTCTTCTCAGCCCTAGAATTGCTCTCAATTGCAGGACAATTTCTGAGAACAAAACAACATGCCATAATGTGCTCTCAGAGTGTCTTGGGAGTTCCTTCATATTAAAGGCAGTTTCTGAAAATGATGGCTATGTTTCAGTAGCCTTTTGGATTAAATCCAGTTCTTAATGATTGAATTGGATTTCTCATCCCATATTAACCACAGTGACCCTGTTGTTTATCTCAGCAGATGGGCCATGATGGAAGTGATTATGAGGAATCTACTAGAAGAGGCCATTGGCTGGGGTCAGAAACAGTAAAGGGACAAAGCTGGCTCTACCCTAGTCTGTAGAGGCCAAGAAAAAAAAAAAAAATTCTTTTTCATTTTCCAAAATTCCTACAGTGTACATCTGTGACTTTTATAGTCTGAATGTATGTGATGTTTATATATCAAAACAAAACAGGAGCTTTTGAAAAGTAGAGTTGATGGCTCATTGGTACATTCTTATAGGGCAGACAACCAATATGCACTGAATAGCTTCTTACAGCTCACATTGTACTTACAACAGACTTAAGATGTCATCCTCAGTTACAATCTAGAGGGGGCTGAGTGTCTTTTCTCAGACATTAAGTAAGCAGCAGAACCAGAAGTCAAAGCCACGTTAATTTGACATTAGAGTTCTTGAAGAGGCCACTGTTTTTCAGCCTGCAAGATAAGCAGTCTGTGGAAGAAGCTAATGGAGAAGATCCCAAAGTGGAAATGGAGTCACTGCAGGAGGAATGTGATTCCCTCCGAAAGGTAACTAAGGGCTTCTGGGCTATAATGATGTTTGGGATGAGAGGAAAAAGATTATAGAGTCAGATATAGACATTGGTGACTCATATGAGCAATATGCAACTTGGGAGGCTGTGGCAAAAAATTACAAGTTCAAGGACAGCCTGGGCAACTTCATCATGAAACTGTCTCATTTTAAAAGGGCTGGGAGTGTAGCTAAGTAGTGAAGTGCTTGCCCAGCATTCAATCTCCACTACATGAATGAATGAATGAATGAATGAATGAAAGAAATGATTATATACTTCAAAAGAACCATGAGTTCCTAGCCTTGGACTACCTGGAATCTGCCACCAGTAGCTTGTCTCTTCTAACAAGTTGGCCCTGCCTAGTAAGCTTGCATTTTAGACATTCACTGTATTCGTTAGAAATATTATAAACCAAACTGAGGGAGGAGCTGGTTATGTTGGCACATCTTTGCAAATCCTAGCATTCTCAGAGGTTGAGGCATGAGGATTAGTTTTAAGCATGGCTTGGGCAACTCAGTGATTTATGGAGACCCTGTCTCAAAACAAAAATTAAAAAATGGCTTGGGTTGTAACTGAGTGCAAAGGCCCTAGGTTCAGTTCCTAGTACAGTAAGTCCCTATTTAACTAAAGTTGTAAACTTTCACAGGTATAGTATATAAGACTCACTTTATCAGTTTATGAATGACTTCCATCTTACAAACAGTTGTCCTATGAAGAAGTGTGAAACTACTTCATAAGTCAAGGACTGACTTTACTACCGTCAAAAAGAAAGAAAAGAAGGAAAAATTTAGGGAGAACATGCCTTTCAACATCCAGATTAGATGACCCAAAATGGTGAACCAAAGCTTGGTACGTTTTAGTTGTGGCTCAGGTCTATACTTGTATTAGGCAGATCTAATCAGAGAGTTCTAGTCAGTGAAGTGGCTTGGTTATTAGAGAAGAGGCAGTCCGTGGCTTGCTGGTGAGATTGCAGATCAGCAAAGAAGACCCAGAAGTACGTCAGAGAACACCCTGAGAGACTGGGATTATTCCAGATCTTTCCTTGGCTAGTCAGTGTGGCTATAGTTCTCACTAACAACCATCACAGCCCTGCATAGGACAGGCTTCATTAAACTGGATTATCTAGCCATCTCCTTACCAAAGAACCACAGTATATACTGGCTTTGTATAAAGGTAATTCCATTGACTTGCAATCATCAGGGTGGGGGTTCCTCCTACTTCCAGTAGACTCCATATTCCATTCTGTGTAAATCTCTGAGGGAGGCACAGAAGTTGTAGGAGTGTGAAGCTGTATAATCAAAATCTGGAATCTGAGTAAATTTCTTCAGGTAGTGCTAATTAGTCTTTACCCTGTTCTCACAGTTAATTGGCTGTAGCTAGAGGGGCTGATGCCCAACAGCACATCTTGGTGCACTTTTTGTCCTTTTACTTCAACATGAGCCTCACATATGCAGTCTTCTTTGATAATTTTATCTTTTAGATTGTGGAGAAGCAACAGCAGAAGATGGATCAATTGCGTTTACAAGTACAGGTGAGCCATGAGTCATTGGGCTTTGGTGAAAAGGACATAATAATGGAAACTCTAAAATTCACCTAACATTTCTCTGTTATACAATTTGCTTGGCTAATATTAGGGATACAAGAAGAATGAAGTTTGGTCAATGCTTTAGAGCCTGCAGTCCTGTAGATATGACAGATGTGAGAGAAACTTCACCATGGTGCTGTGAAAAAAGTATTCACATCACTCTGGACGTGAGCACAGAATAATCAGTGGGGGGAAAGGAGGACAAGGAAATGTTTCTGGCAGTCCTGAGCCTTAAAGGGTAAATAGCCAGGCAAAGAACAGGAACTGGGAAGAATGGCACTGAAATTCCCATAGGATCAATGTGGAGGTGTGAAACGGCATGGTTTGAGCATGGACTTGAAAGAGGCTGATATTGTTGAAGTAATCTACCACTTAATGATCAGGATACCTTTCATCCTTTTGAGAAAAATGGTTTCAGGTGATTCTATCACTGTGCAGACATAGAATGTACTTCTATAAACTTTTTTTTTAAGAGGGTACCGGGAATCGAACTTGGGACCTTGTGCTTGCTAGGCAGGCACTAATGCCACTGAGCTATCTCCCAGCCCCAAAACTTAAGTATTTTATGGGATTACTGTGGATCAGTCTGTGGATCAAAACAGTATTTTGCAGTGCATGACTGTTGTTAAGGAAGTGAGTAGAGAGCTGGTAGGTCCAGCCTAGTGGAAGGGGGCCCTGTCTGTCTATGTTGGTGTTTAATCTTCAGGTAGGTGATGAATTCTGTTTTTTTAATTTTAATCAGGAATCGAACTCAAGACCTTGTACTTACCAGGCAGGCACTTGTGCTACTGAGCTACATTCTCCACCTCTGGTGATGAATTCTATTAGAGTGTTTAGTCTGGTTTGCAACTCTGGATTGAATGTGACAGATTGACAGCCTGCAGAGAGGCACTAAAAAGGCGATAGAAGAGCAGTGTAGCAGGGAGGTGATATAAAGAGACAGATTGAAATAACTTTTAGGCGGAAGCAGTGACTGATGGGATGCAGGAGTTAAAGAGCAAGGAAGAACCAAGGTCAGCCCCTGGTTTCTATTTTGCTCCAGAAGAGGGATGGGTTCTTCAAGAAATTGGAGGAATTGGATCCTTCAAGAAATTCTGAGCAAAGCAGGTTCGCTCAAGTTCTCTTTGCACTCTAATGAAACACAGCACTCTGAGGAACAGCTGCTGACTATAGGTCCTGTCTTGATCATTATTTCTTTAGTTCACCTTTTTCAGGTCCTGTAAAGAGATAGTCAAGCCTAGTTAGCATGTCATATATTAATGTAAGATGCCAGGTTTTGGGGCTGACTGAGGGGAGCAGTACTACATGTTCAAGACCAGCCTGGGCTGCATAGCAAATCCCAAGCCATCCTGTACTGCATAGTGAGATTCATTCTCAAAATAAAAGCTTGTATGGCTGCACACACCTGTAATTCTAGCACTCTGGGAGCTTGCAGCAGGAGGTGGCATGTTTGAGCTCCACCTGGGCAATTTAATGAGATCCGGTCTCAAAATTTCTTTAAAAAGGCCTGGGGATGTAGCTCAATATAAGTCTTTGAGTTTTGTCCCCAGTACTGCAAAATAAAGAAGTGGGTGAATGGGTGTATAGATAGACAGACATAAATAAATTTGAGTTCCTGGTCTTTAGTACAGTTGTTTTGTTTCATTTTGTTTTGTTTTGTTTTAATGAGCAGAACATATTTATTGAGGGAAAGAAAGCTCCTGTCCAAGAGAGGGACAGGAGGCAGGTCCTGAGTGGATTGTCCCTTTAGTAGAGTTTTTTTTTTTTTTTTTTTTTTTTTTGCGGGACTAGGGTTCAAACTCACGACCTTGCACTTGCCAGGCAGGCCCTTGTGCCACGGAACTATCTCCTCAGCCCCTAGTAGAGTTTCTAATGGATCTCAAAGTAAGTTTCCAGGAGCCTTGAAGTTTGATAGAAGTTGGAAAAATCCACCATTATTTTATTTTTGATGTTGGAGGTTAAAGCTGGAGACTCACACATACCAAGTACGTAGTCAACCATTATATATCTGTAGCCCTAAGGTTTTTTTTTTTAAGTTTATCTTTATTTTATTTATTTTTTTAAACCTCATTTACTTATTTATTTGTGTTCTGGCTGGCTCAGCCTGCCCTGGGAGTGGGGCTGGCGCAGCATGTGGTGCCAGGGATCGGACCGCAGTCCCTGTGGCTGCCTAAGCTTGCCTAAGCAGGCGCTTTAGACCACTGAGCCATCTCGCAGGCCCCCTGTAGCCCTAAGTCTTTTTTTTTTTTTTTTTTTTTTTTTTTTGTGGGACCTGGGTTAGAACTCACGACCTTGCACTTGCCAGGCAGGCACTTGTGCCACAGAGCTATCTCCCCAGCCCCAAGCCCTAAGTCTTAACATTTTAAATTTTATACTTATCCATGATGAGCCTGTTCAGACAACTTAAAATGTCAGATGAATTTCTGAGAATAAGGTGGACTGATCATAGTCACCTTGTGTGTTTCATGGTCATGAAGTATTTTGTTTGATAGCTACATTTTTTATTAATAAAAATGAGAAACTATAAAATATTTTATATATTCAAATTATTTTCCTGATTGAAAGAGGTATCAGAATGAATAGAGAGGTAAGAAGATAAACTTTCAAGTGTATCCCGCCTGATGACCACCATTCATTCACCCAGCATTGGACTTTTAGCTCCTGACAGAGAGTATTCAGTGTTTCTCCAGTGTCCGTAGTACCTATCATAGGAGGCGCTGAACAAATAATGAACTCAGCACCTGTTTAGGAAAGCACAGGGATAAGGGTTCACCACATGGCACCACATGCCAAGCCAGTGCGCCAGCCCCACCCCGAGTGCACTTAGCTATGGAAACCAGGTGTGGTGGCACATCTGTAATCACAGCCCTGGGGAGGTTGAAAACATGAGGATCACTATGAGTTTAAACTGTAGTGAGACCCTGTACCAAATACACAAGTAATGAACTCAACTGCATGGCTCATTCTCTGCTTTCAAAAAAATTGTGTTCAAGTGGAGAAGAAAAGCTCTGTATATAGCCCACAGAATATTAAGCAGATATATTCATGAGCTAAGGTAGGAGAATGAGTGACAGATGAGATCAGGATTAAGTGGATCTGATTTGCAAGTTAAAGAAGGTGCAGGTAGGTCTTGGAGCTTCCTAGAATGACTGGCAGAGCAAAAGAGCTGTCTGAACAAAGGGAAAGAAGAGTAAGCAAAAACCTTAGAGCTGGAAGCTTTGGGGATAAAGACCAGTCATTCAGTGTGGCTAGAGTGGAAGCTGTGCAGAAGATGAAGAGAGATGGGAGATGGGAAAGTAATAGAAGTTGAATGGCTCCAAATGCCCTGCTGAGATGCTGACCTCAATTTGGTATGTGATCAGAGACTTATTAAAGAGGTTTTTTTTTTTAATTTTTTTTTTTTTTTAGGGAAGGTTCTACAGGGTGTTCAGGGTCTCACTATACAGATCGTATCATAGTGATCTGCCTGTTTACAGCCTCCCAAGAGATGGGATTACAGGTGTGCGCCACCACGCCCAGTCTCGGTTACTGCCCTGGGGGTGGGGCTGGCACAGCAGGGCTGGGATCAAACCCCTGGCCTCTGTACCTGCTTGCTGGTGCTTTAATGTGCTGAGCTTTTTGGCCGGTCCTTATTTTATTTGGTACAGGGTCTCACTATACAGTTCCAACTCATAGTGATCCTCCTGTTTCAGCCTGCTTAGCACTGGGATTACAAATGTGCACAACCACACTGGGTGTTGGGGCCAGTGTGGCATGGGTTACCTGGGATTGATCTATGATCCTTGCATTTTCCAGGCAGGTGCTTAGACTGCCAAGCTGTCTCCCCAGTCCTATCAAAGAGTTTAAATAAGAAGTTGGGCATGGCGCCACACACCTGTAATCCTATCACTCAAGAGGCTAAGGCAGGAGGAGCATGAGTTTAAGGCCAGCCTGGGCTATACAGTGAGTTGAAGGCCATCCTGAACTACATAGTGAGACAATGTCTCAAAAAACAAAGCTGGATGTAGTGGTGCACACTTATAGTCTAAGCAAGCACTCAGGAGGCTGAGGCAGGGGAATCGTGTTTGAGACTAGCCTGGGCAACATGAGTGAGTTCAAGGCCAACCTGCACTACATTGTGAAACCCTGCCTAAAAAAAAAAGTTTAAATGAGAAGTCATATATTGACGAGGGATCTTCTAAAATGATGGCAAGACCTTTAGAGCTTTTCATGGTAACAAACAGTTGGCTGAAGCATATATGCCATATATAGGTTGACCATCACTGTTCTAAAATAACCTCTCAGCAGCAGTGTGTGGGTCAGGTAGGGCTTCACTATATTGTATAGTCCAGGCTGGTAGTGATATGGTCTGAATCAGACTTACTATTTTTGATATGTTCTCCACAACACGTTGCCATGGAATTCAGAGCCTAGAGCAGGAAATGGCACAAGAAGAAGGAACAAGCCAGGTCCTGAAAGAAGAGGCCCTGCGGAGGGAGACAGCTCTGCAGCAGCTGCGTACAGCTGTGAAGGAGGTGAGCAGCGTTGGCCAGGCCTCTTGATATAGCCTCCACAAAAATGATTTTGTGTGTCCTCTCCCTTACCTTCCTCCACAAGAACCCCAGTCTTGGGGGAGGTCTTTGCTGAGCTTTTTTTAACAGAGGCAGGAGAAGATAATATGATATCATCCTTTATGTTAAGGTCCTAAAAGAGTGTTGTAATTACCAAGAAGTGCTGTCTAGATATGGGAAGTTAATCTTTTCATTTTGTATTGTAGACACAGCTTTGTGGGGCTTGGGCAGGAAGATTCAGAAAACTAAGATTATATGGTTATCTTTAGGCAGCAACAAACAACTATCAGCAGGGGCCCACCAGGTTCACTGGCCAAGTGCCTAGTAAGGAGTTTCCCAGAGCTAAAACTGTTACATGGCCCAGTCTGGATGAAGTGCTGAGACCAGAGAAAGAATTCTATTAAGAGCATATAACACAGAATGGAAGCTGACGTGCATGCCTATGATCTGGCTACTTGGATGGCAAGACTAGAGGATCTCAAGTTTGAGCCCATTGTGAACAACTTAGTGAGATCTTGGATAGAGTGAGATTTTGGGGTGAGGGGTAGCTCAGTATTAGCTGGGTTCAACCCCAGGACTATAAAAAGAAAGGAGGAAAGGAGGATATTTTAGCCCTGTGTCCTCTAGGTCTTCACCTTCTCTAGCCTCATACTCAGCAGCCACTATCATATTGTCTTTCTTGCCCTCTTTATTCTTCTTGACAGTCTGTGATCAGGCTGGCTGATGGCCACTTTGGTCAGGGTGGCAGGGAGAGATTGAAACCAGTGTCTCCTCAGATTTCACTGTTCACATTAGGCCATCTCTAATAGCCTGGCTAACAGAGTTGGCTGAGGGACTGGCTTCAGATAGAGTTCCTGTGAGTGGGGGCAACTCTGGTTCCTGGGTAGAAACCTGGAGTCTGATGACTCAGCCTACTGAGGAACAACTTCTGGTCAGCAGAAACCTGTGGTCCCATCTGATTGTTAGGATGAACCAGGCCTAGTATTAGTAGAAAGGCTGGGGTGCTAACCCTCTTGGTGGAGGTAGAGGTGGGAAGGGAGGCCACTGCCTATGATTCATACCCTCTCTCCACACCTCTCCCACCCCTCCTACTCTGCAATACACATATGTCTAGCTACTTCTCTCTGCCCCTGAGTTAATGTGCTTATCCCTCTTATCTGCTCAGCTCTCAGTGCAAAACCAAGATCTGATTGAGAAGAATCTGACACTGCAGGAACACCTGCGCCTGGCCCAACAAAGGTCCCCATCTTCATCAGACACAGCTCAGCTAGCATGTGAGCTGCATCAGGAGCTGGCCAATTGCCTTCAAGATCTGCAGGCTGTCTGCAGCATTGTGACCCAGAGAGCCCAGGGCCACGACCCCAATCTGTCCCTGCTCTTGGGCATTCACTGTGAGTCCTCAGGCCAGCTGGGACCCGTTAGAGAGGGGCCTTTACTCTTAAGGCATCCATCTTTCCTAGTGGTAATGTAGGTAAATAGAAATGGTACATAGGCTGGGAATTTGTTTCATGAAGTAGGCCTTCAGTAAGTGTTTTGCAACAGATTCTTTGTAAGGGTATTGCATGAAAGATGAACAAAAAGTGGCTCTTAGCAAGTTATTAGGCCTTTCTCAGCACTTTTAAAAAGGAATATGGGCTGGGGATATAGCTCAGTGGCATAAGCGCCTGCCTGGCAAGTGCGAGGTCCTAAGTTCGATCCTCAGTACTGCAAAAAAAAAACAAGGCGGTGGGGGGCGGGGCTTTGTTTAAAAAGTAATATGGCCTTGGGGCTGGGGATATAGAGCAGTTGACCTCTCAGGCCTGAGTTGAAGTCCTGGGTTGGACCCCCAACACTGCATATTCTAGAAAGTGTCTACCAGCTGATATTTGAAATGCTCTCCTCTTCAGCCACACAGCACCCAGGAGAGACTCAGCCAGATTTGCAAAAACCAGATGTGATCAGGAGGAAACTAGACGAAGTTCAACAGCTGCGTCGGGACATTGAAGACCTAAGGACCACCATGTCAGACAGATATGCCCAGGACATGGGAGAAAACTGTGCCACACAATGAGGAGTGCTGGGGTGGACAGGCTGTATTCCCTTAGGAGGACCTGAGCTTCTAAGAGCCTGGTGAGCAGGTTCTAGCCCTGACAGTCTGTCTCCTGTCTGCTGCTGTTCACGGAGAGGTGTGGAGAGGGACCAAGGACTGTTGAAAGGAGGAGTGTACCTGCCCCCACCCTACATTGGCTTTGTGTTCCTTGGTTATGTTTGTCCTCTTACCCTAATTTAGCTTTTGAGGGTGAGTTATTTTTTCAGGTTCAGCTGATAAATCTTTGCTGTTCTTATTGAATAGTGGCTGACATTGAAAGCAAATAAGCTACTCTCATCTTCCAGGATGGGTCCACTGTCATTCCCACTCCATACCTTGGTCCTGCTGATCCTAGAACTCATTCATTAGGCCTGGAAAAGCTTAGATGAGTAGCAGTGACCATTTGCGAATTCTCAGGCCTCATGTGTCAACCTTTTTGTGTGTCGGGCTAGCTTTTGGGATTTTTCTCAACCCAGTCCCAAAGCTTCTTCCTCAGGGCTGTTATTCTCACAGAAGCCTCAGAGTGACTATTCATGAGCAAAGTAACCACTAGCATTGGGCACCCAAAGATTACAGTTAGGGGTCCTTAATCTTTCTGCCATGCCTTCTCTTAATTCCGTGCCATCTTTATTAGAGATCATTCTTTAGCTGCCCTGTGTCCCTGGCATCCTGGCCCTGTGCTCAGCAGAGCATACTCCTTTGTTCTCAGGCCTTCCAGGTAACCCTTTCTTGGCCTTTGAGTGTAAGTTCTCTCTAATTCAGGGTTTAATTAGAATTTTCCCCCAAAAGGCCACAGAGTAGCTCAGGCTGCTTGCCATCTCCCCCAGGCCTGGGACCTGTGCCAGGCTCTCTTGTGCCTGTCATGTTTTGGGGGAGTTCCTTCCGTTTCTCTTCTGGTCTCTAGGAGAGTTCAGGGTGCCCAGTGTGGGTCAACTTTAAGGTACAGCTTTCAGTGTTTCTTGAAATTTGGTTTTGTTTGTTTGTTCTGGGGTCTTTGGACCATCTGCTTTCTGGTTTTTCTTGTCTCCTGGTTTAGGGAGCATCTTCCAATTGTTACCATCTGGTTGCTGGGCAAGGCCCACACCTAAATCTGGAGGCAGGCCAAGCAGGGGCCATGTTTGAGTTCTGGGGAGCAAAGCAGTTCCTGAGCCTAGAGACATCCACAAGACTGGGATATTGGCAACATCCCAGACCTCACTCTGGGGCCTGAATGAGGCTCCTTCTTAAAGTGTTTTTTCAAGTTTATGTTTTATTTGTGGAGTGACTTATCCCTTCCATTCAGAGCAGCCCTGCCTGGCTGGCCACCCCCTCAGCCTCTGGGCTCTTGCCTCATAGCAGAGCTGCCTGGTTGGTCCCCACCCTGTGTTGGGAGCCAAGCCACCATGCTCAGGGGTATTTTTCCTTGTAAAGTTTATAAACAGTTATTTATATGAATATTTGTTATGTGAACTGGTTTGTATTGCCTATTTTAATTACAGAATAAAATATTTAAGAAATACTTGGTTTTCCATAGCCTTCCATTGCCACCACTCCCGACATCCCCATCCTCACCCTTCACTTTGGTTTTCCGAAGTCAGAGGCTGGCTGTTTAGCCAGGTTCCCCAGCAGCAGCAAGGGAGGATTTTCAGCATGTCCAGCTTCATATCCATATCCTTACCGCTTCTGCTTCTCTGTTATTCTGTGGGGACAAATAAGATCTCTGCCCACACTACTTTCAGTTTGGCAAAGCTCCCCTGAGTCATAGAGCAGGCTGACACTAGAGTTTCGGTAGGGTTCTGTAAGGAAATGAGTGGCGTGTGTGTGTGTGTGTGTGTGTGTGTGTGTGTGTGTGTGTGTAAGTGTTTTCTCAGCAGAGCAGGCGCTGTGTGCTTCGGAACTGGGGTTGTCTTCAGGGGCAGTGGACTATCTGAACCCTTAAGGGCCTCTATGTCCCGCCAACAAATAGGCAAGTCTCCCATTTGGAACTGGTTGCTGCTGTCTGCTACCTCTGAACTGAATTAGTGCTGATAATGGCCAACCGTGGGGGAATCACTGCCGCGTGGCGTTGGGGGCCAGCTTGAGCCAAGGCTCTGGCGGACAGGCATTAACCTTTGCCCTCACCTTTCCCAGAGCTAGGAGCCTCAGTGTCCTGGTTCCTGGACGGCGTGGCCCTGCTTCCAGCAACCTTTCTATGTTTAAACTGCCTTAGGAAAAATCTGTCAGGGTCCACCCTGTATTGGTTTACCTCCTACTCAGGAACTGTAGTTTTTAGAACCGCATAAATTTGAGAACCGCATAACCCCCTATGACTGCATAGGTCTCGCTATGCAGTCAGGCTTTCCTTGAGCTCACTTTTGTCGCCCAGGCTGGTCTTGAACTCGCACTGATCCTCCTGCCTCAGCTGCCTCCAAGGGCTGGGATTACAGGCGGGAGCTGCACAAATCTTAAAAGTCCCAAACTGAGCTACACTATGATGGAGACGGAGGACAGAGGGGTGGTGGTGGGGGTGTTCTGTGTATCAGAACCTGGGGGAACGGGGTAGCCCTTTGCCACGCCCTTCCCATCACTTTCCGGGCCTTTCCTACCATCTGGTCCCTCCCCTGCCTCGCCCGGTGGGTCCCACATCTGGAAGGGCGGAGGGGGTCGACAGCGCAACTGCAGAGGTCTGGGATCCCGAGTGCTCTGCCCGCGCCCGCGCCAGGCCAACCCTGGGGGAAGGGAGCGTAGCTCCAGCGCGCTGGGCGGTGCCGCGCATGCCCCGCCCTTCCCTCCCGCGTCACCCATTGGTCCTAGAACGGTGACTCGTGGGCGGAGCAGGAAGGAAACCGCTCCCGAGCTCCGCGGCGTCGTCTCCCGGCAGTGCAGCTGCGGCCGCCACCGCCCCTCCGTCTGTCCGCACGTTTGTCCGCCTGCAGCATGAGCGGCCTGCGGGTCTACAGCACGTCGGTCACCGGCTCCCGAGAAGTAAGTGCACGCCCTGTTGGCGCTTAGAGCGTGTGGCCGTTTCCCGGTCGAAGACCGAGCGCCAGGGAGCCACCCCCCTACCACTAGGGCGGAGGAGGGTGGGGAGCCGGCAGGTGCTGTCTCGGCCTCTCGGGTCCAGGACCACGACCCCTGCGTGAGTCCCGACGCGAGGCATCCTGGGTCCTCGGCAGCCCCTGCATGAACTGCCCACACCCATCCCCCAACCCATTCTCTGCACCCCTAGCTCGTCCTTACCCAGCCCACCCTGCCCCCCGCCGTGCTCGCGGAGTATGCCATCAGCCAGGCCTGCCCTGCCTTGCCCCGCTGAGTTCCTCTTTTCCCTGTCTGGTTCTCCTGCTTTCGGATCCCCGCCCCACAGTGGTGGTCCTTCATTCTGTGCCACCCAGAGCCTGACTCTCCCAACTGTGAGGGAGCACAACCCTCTACTAGTGTGGAGACAAAAGCCCCTGGTCACATCTGCCCAGAGCCCCCACACCACACCCTGGTCACTCACTCTACCCACCCTCTACCCCAGATCAAGTCCCAGCAGAGCGAGGTGACCCGCATCCTGGACGGGAAACGCATCCAGTACCAGCTAGTGGACATCTCCCAGGACAACGCCCTGCGGGATGAGATGCGAGCCCTGGCAGGCAACCCCAAGGCTACCCCACCCCAGATTGTCAACGGGGACCAGTACTGTGGGGTACGGCCTAGGGGTGGGGGCTGTTGTTGGTGGACTCCAGTGTCACACCAAAGCGCTTGGGCCTCTGCTGATCACTGCGTCCTTCTCCCTTAGGACTATGAGCTCTTCGTGGAGGCTGTGGAACAGAACACACTGCAGGAATTCCTAAAACTGGCCTGAGTCAAGCCAGCCCAGTTCCCACAGGACTCAGCGCCACATTCTCCCCACAGCCTTGCAAGACCTGTGACCAACTCCCTTCAGTCCTAACTTTTTTACCTTGGAGTCCCTCACCCTAGCCTATAGCCTTCTCCCTCTGTGACTCCCTTTCCTCCATTCAGAGGCGACATTCCTTATCTACTAGTCTCATAAATTGTCTTAAAATAACAGCCAAAGGCTGGCTTTCCTCAGCCAAGCCTTGCCGCTGCCACCCCAGCTGCCACTGGTTGGTGGGCACTTCTGTTCATTAGCCAGAGCTCTGCCAAAGGCCCCGCAGTCTCCTCCCCCAACACCCCGGAACAATTAAATGCCCATTCCATTGGTACTGTCTGTCTGGTTGTGGCCAGGGCATCCTGGGTCCCTGTCCTGGGTAAAGCTGGTCGTTGTGATTGTGCTGGAGATTTGCTTATGTGTCTGTTACCTCTGGGTGTGTCAGCGTGTGGTATGGACCAGCAGTTTCTGGAGACAAGGGATGTTGGGACACCTCTCATCCACATGCATGTGTGCTGGTGTCCCTTCGCCTGCCTGTGAGTGGCTGCCTGCCTGTGCGGGAACAGATGGCCGAGTGTGGGTATCCTGTGGGTGTGAGTGCACAGCAGCAGTTCTTCTAACTTTGAGGCCATGGGTATAGTAGCAGGGGCTCTGTGTGGTGCTGAGGAAGTGTCCCCCCAGCTTGTCTGTGTGTGTAGTATAAATGCACACTTACACAGTGAGGGTCTCCTGCACCCAGCCAGGCCTAGCCACTCCTTTCTCAGAATCCCACCCTTTACAGACTCCACTTAGCCCTTCCTGGGAGAGAGAAGAACCTTGAGGACAAAGACCCAGCACCCAGCCAGCCAGTTGGGGCTCAGGTTACTGAGAGGAGGGTCCGCACCGCCCCTCGGCTGGCCCATCTGGGCCTACCCCTTCCCCTGGAGACAGTCTTGCCAAGAGAGCTGATTATGTTGGGGGTAGCACTTTATTCCAGGCTGGGGCCAGAGCCCGAGATGGGGCCAAAGCCAGGGCCAGGCAGCCGGGGCCTGCGTGCTCGCAGTAGCAGTGTGGCACTGGGCACTAGGCCTGTGGCCTGCAGTGTGAGGGCGTCGTCCTGATAGACAGTGGGTGGGAACGTGCTGAAGATCTCAAAGGTGGCAGCATCCACAGCCCTGGGGGCCCAGGAGAGTGGGTCAGGTTGGGCCTCGGCCAGAGCCTCCCTGCAGCTCCCACCCATGCCCCCTTCCCACCTGGCCTGTGCCAGCAGGGTGCGTACGGTGCCAATCGTGTCCTCGGGCGTCATCATCAGTAAGAAGGCCTGCTCCCCATTCTCAGACTTGACACGCAGCATGCAGAGTGGGGGTGCTGGTGTGTTGGGCGATTCCTGGCTCCTGTAGGCCTGGAGGCCCTCAGTGCCCCTGCAGCCAACTCCCAACCCAGGCCCACAACTTTTTACCTGCCCTTACCTCTGTCGCTCAGCAGCCAAGGCAGGTGTCTCCACTATGATCTCCTGGATTGGAACAGGTAGTGGGCAGTAGTTCTGGAAGGCATCCATGGAGCGTGGACAGAGCCCTGGACCCCACCTGAGTCATCCCTCCCTCACTCTTGACATCCTTGAGCAGGAGTAGATGGAAACCAGTGAACCAAAGGGTCGGTGTACTCTGTGCACACTGAGCTTGGGAGGCAGCCCCATCATTTCCCCACCCTTTCATGGCAGAAACAGGAGCGGCACAGATGACCAAGCTACAGGGCTTGGGAAAGGTTCCTGGAAGTGGGGAGTGGAGGGTGGGGGATGATACTGGAGCTGAGACTGGAAGATAGGTAGGAGTCCTTAAAAATGGGATGCACCAGGGAACAGATCTTGAGGCCAGGGACAGTGATTGGAGGAAGTGATCACATTTGGGAAACTGCCAGCAGTTCACAGCCAAAGAAAGGAATGGAAGAAAGGAAAGATTGGAGAGGTTAGAAGGGCCCAGGGATGCAGGATAGGCTTTGAGAGCTAGGGTGAGGAAATTGTTTCTATCCAAGAATAGACAGAGAAGGCTGCTGTGGGAGGATGGCTGGCAGGGGCAGGAGTGGGGGTGGGAGGCCGGCACAGAGGTTGCCTGGGAGACAGGCCTCAGTGAGGTGGTAGGTGGTGGGAAAGAGAAGAGATGGGCGTGAGAGGAGTCCTAGGGATAGGCAGTACTTAGCAACCTGGGGTTGAAGGCAGAGGAATCCTGAGAAGCAGAAGTTTGGCCCCTTTCTCCCATGGTGACCTGGGAAGACCAGGATGGGCACTGAGGAGAGGATGAGTTCTCTCAGGGCCTGCAGGCCACCCAGGACTGCTCATGGACGATAGGCCTGGGCTGGAGTCACCCCTGCCTGAACTCTGATTTTACCTCTGTGACAGCCAAGCGAGGTGTTCTGGGGCTCACCACAGTACCCTCGCCAGCTCTTTCCAGTTTCCCATTTTCTCTCCATCCTGGCCCCGCCAGCCCACACAGTTAAGCCTCCACACAACACACTGCTCTGCCACCCTGGGTCAGGGCCAGTGGTAAAGGACCCCCAGAGGACTAGAGAATTACGCCTGACCTTACCTGCAGGGTGTCCCTGATGGGGCCCCGGATGTTAATCACCTCGCCTTGTCGGATCACAAACTTAGGGAGCCTGTTCAGAAATCTCTCCGGAGTCATCCCTGCAGGAAGGGACAGTGAGCAGGGTGGAGGCCACCTTGGGCTGTCCCAGGCACAGCCTCCTGGCTACCCAGGACAGCCCTGGGATCCTGCTTACCTGGGTACTCCTCCACCCTGTCCGAGGCCTCGAGCGTCCTTTGCCAGCCCACCATACAGCCTTGGCCTGGAAATGGGCCCAGCCCATCCCCTGGGTAGACCTGATTGCGTAGGTCACTTACCTGGCAGGAAGGAAGGGTGACAGCAGCAAGCCCTGGCCTTCAGCTGTGGCCCTACCCCCATCCTGCCTGCCTAGAGGCCCCGAGAACAAGGCTAATCCCCATTTTACAGATAAGGAAACTGAGGCCCTGGAGGAGAGCAGGAGACCCACAGTTCATGCTTTGAGCATGCCCTCACCCTGCTGAAGCCACAGTGCTCTCTCCTCAGGGTCCCCTCCCAGGAGATGTCAGCGGAGGGCAAAGGCCTGCAGCACAGACCCTGTCACCTCACTTGTGCCATCAAGGCACAGCTCTGGGGCCCCATCTTGGCCTGGATGCTTCAAACATCCGGGTGTAACTCAGTTTTCCAGGTGGTGGCCTTCAGTCCCTCACAAGCCCCTGCAATCTGCTGTCTCATGGACCCCAGGGCAGCACGTTGTTTTCACACCACTGGCCACAGACTGGCTCTTCTCATGGCCTTGAGGTCGAGCACTTTCCCCTCTGTTCAGACTGTGTGGCTCCAGCACTGCCACCCCAATCAGGTGGCTCTGGGACCCCTGGGGGAAGCCTGGCAGTTGTGCATAGGCCCCTCGCAGACCCCAGGCTCTCAAGGTGTCCTGAACGCTGGTGGTAGCCACACAGGCCAGAGCTGTGCCTTCGGCACTCAGCAGAGGGCACTGCCTGCCGCTCGGCCTGGGGAATCTCACGTTGCTGTGCCGGGGTGGCCTCACTCCCTTCCCAGCTCTCTCCAGGCTCACCCTCCTCCTGGACTCCATTATCCCCCTAGGTCCCCTCAGTTCAGGCAGTGGCTCCCTTCAAATGGCTGCCCGAGGAAACCATTTATCCCCATTCTCTCCAAAACGCCACAAGGAAAGGGTCAGGTTAAGGAGCAGCCCATCACCTTAAAGGGGACTCCATTGGGGTACAGTTGCTGGAGCTCTGAAGGGAAGAAGCCATCCAGGATGTCCCGGAGGCAGCGCTGCAGCAGGGAGAAGAGCAATGCCGGCTGGACCTGGGCAGTGGCCCCAGCCGAGTGCCTACGCCTAGAAACACGCAGAGCCTTGGGACTTCAGTAAGGGCCTGGGGCCCTGTGGAGCCAGGCTGGACCTGGCGCGAGCTGGCTCTGCCGTTTGTAGCAGGGGCTCCAGAGCTCCTACCTGTGTGGCAGGGTCATGGAAGGGCCGGAAGGGCCCGTTGAACATCACGATGCCATTCTGGTAGAGCTTCAGCGGGATGGGCTCAAGGGCATGGAGTCGTGCCCCACCGGGAACTGGCATCACCTGCGTGTCACCCTCTGTTGCCAGCTCGCTGAGATCCTTCAGGCTGGCCAGCAGCCTGTCAAAGTCCACCTCAGGGGGCACCAATGAATCTCCTGGCAAAGATGAGAGACACCCATGAGCTTCACGGCTGCCACATGCCACACCAGCTTCGGCGCCCTCCTCTGCGCCGGGCGCTGGTTTGTGTCCTTAACTGGCCACCTGGGGATAACTAATACCAGATAGTATCAACCATCGTTCCCTGAGCATTTACTCTGTGCCAGGAATTTAATACCCATCCATCCCTCCTGGGAGGATTATAACCCCCATTTCTCAGATAAGGAAACTAAGGTTTAGAGGGAGTAACTGGCTTACCTAACAATGCACAGCAATAAGTGGCAGAAGCAAGATTGGATCCCTAATCTGTGTCAGGAACTAAGTTGGCACTGAAAAAGGGTAGACCTCCCACCTCTGGATGAAGGCTTTTAGGGTTCAAGGCCCAGCTCCTCCACTTCTACCCATGTGACTTTAGGCAAGTCATTTCTCAACTTCTAGAGGAGAGAACATTCTCTTCTACAATGAAATGACAATAGTGTCTGCCCCCCGGGGTTGCTGGAAGGCCCTGGGAAGATGACTGTGTAAGGCTAGCTCTGAAGCACTCTGTCCTCATTAGATTGCCACCGGCTCTGCCTAGTACACAGGGTCCTCAGGCACCCCTGAGGCGAGGAGGCAGGGGCTACTTATCTCAATGCTAGGAATGAGAAACCAGGAAAAAAGATGAAAAATGACTTGCCCCAGCGCACCAGGCAGGTCAAAGGTCAACTCAGGGCTTGAGATGGAGTCTGTTTTTCCCGCTTGTGCACTATCAAGGGGTGGGGTGGGGAGAGCAGGTCAAAGGAAAAGGCAGGATGGCCGTTTAGGGGGTGCCGGGGCAGCTGCTAGACAGAACGAAGGTGGGGCGGGCCATAGGCCGTGCAAGTATTTCTGGGCAGCAAACCCTTTTGCACAACTGCAGAGCTGCAGTCTCCTAGAACTGGTGTTAGGTGTACAGCTGTGTGTACCCTTCAGGCGTGCAGAGGGGCTGGCGGGACTGTCAGGACAGATGCTAGAGCAGAAGACAGGAGGGACGCTGCTCTGTAGTCTTAGGGGTGTCACCCTCCCCGGTACAGATGGCTCTGTGTGCCTTTCCTGTTTACCACTGGGACAGCCCAGATGCAGCAGGATGTGGGTCAGGGCTCTGGGGACCCAATCCCACCACAGTGGTGTGGCAGCTATGGCAAGGAGTACAGATGTAGGTGGCTGTGTTTCCTGTTGCCTCTGCAGAGTCAAACTGGCAGACCTGGGCCAGACCCCCCCAGCCCCACCCCCAGCATCTGCCACTGCTGAAGAGGCTATACCTGCCCCTTCCTCCTGGAATCCCCCGGGGGCCTGGTCATCCCTGGTGTGATTCCAAATGATATTAAAACATTATTTGCCTTTAACAATGTACTACTTTGAGAATAAATTAGCTGGGTGTGGTAGTGTATACTTGTAATCCTAGCACTTGGGAGGCTTAGGCAGGAAGATTGCCATGAGTTTGAGAGCAGCCTGGGACACATAGTAAACTCAAGACCAGCCTGAACTACACAGAAAAATAAGCAGGAAGTTGGACATGGTAGCCCATACCTACAATCCAGCCTTCAGAGAAGCTGAGGCAGAAATATTGCAAGTGCCAGCCCAGCCTGGGCAATTTAGCAAATTAAGACTAGACATGTAGCTCAGTAGGAATGTCATGGGTTCAACCCTCAATGCCAGAAAGGAAAGAAAAAGAAAGAAGAGATGGAAAGGGAAAGAGGGATAGAAAGGGAAAGAAAAAGGGAGGTGAACAAATTGATAAAACTTCTTTTAAAATATCATTTCCTGTAAGGCCAGGGTAAGTAAGGCCTAGAAGGCTCAGGAGCTTGGTCCCATCGACAGAGCAGTCAGGAGTAGCACCCAGACACACTGACTCCTAACCCAGTGCTCCTGCCATTGCTCCAAGCACCCTCCTGGACAAGGCTTCAGGGAGCTAATGGACACGTGTGGTCTGCCAGGGAAGGGGTCAGAAGCCCTGGGGAAGATGCCAAATGGGGCACTGGGGGCTGAGGGTGGTGCAAGTGGGAAAGCTCCTCCTAGAAAGAGCAGGGGGGAGAGTCACATGGAGTCACAAGGCCAGTGGGCACTGGTACCAGGGTTGTGAGTGGAGGCATGGCCCATGCCTAGAGAGAGGTGCAGTGTGACGCACGCAGGAAGAGGCCAGAGCGCAAGTCCTGGCTCTGCCTGAGCAGCGGTGGCCTATGACGAGGCAGTGTTTCCTCTGATATGGGTGGATGGGAGCCCTATCCTGCCACAAGATCTGCCCAGTAGCCTGCCAGTAGCCTGGCATGTAGCAGTAAGCATTATGACTTCCTTTCACAGATAGGGATGTGGTGCCTGGACACGTCGTGCTTTGGCTCATGCAGCTTGCATGGTGACTCAGCCTCTGCAGCCAGTAACCTTGCAGGCTGCTGCTCAGCACCGGCTCAGAGGACACTGCCCACCGAAGGAGGTTACAGCCAGGAGATCACCTCCCAGGCCGTCCCAGCTTTGAGAGCCCATGACCACCATAGGTGTAGGGAGGCCCCCGGCCCTGGAGCCACACTGTCAGGGCTGCTGCCCCCAGCCCTTGGGCAAGCAGGCCTCTCTGAGCCTCAGCTTCCTCTTCTGTAAAATGCGGACAAAACTGTCCTTGATCCACAGGGCTGCTGGGCAGTTGGGAGGAAGTGCCTGGCAGAGCGTGGCTGCTGCTCTCACCAACACCTCTCACCGCTGGCGTAGGCTGGCTCGCCCAGCCTCACCTCCCTGGAGAAGCCGCACTGGGCACTCCTTAAATCCAGGCTAGAGGGCTGCAACCTGGCCAGCCAGGGTGGGTGCTCAGGAGATCCTTCTGTCTATCCGTCAGTTCAACTGTCCACATCTGGAACACGCATGGTCAGCTGGACTCTGCCCAGACTCTGGCTCTCCTCAAACTCATACTCAGTGAAAGACATAGGGTGACAAACAGTGACAGTGGCATCTGGTGAAAGCGTCACCACAGGGACGATGAAGCCCAGGATAGGCCCAAACCCTGCTACTGTTGGAGTGGGTGGTAGCCCCCACTGTTTTTCTGGGAGAATCCCCGCCTCTCTCAGGTGCTCTGCCCCCTCTCAGCCCTACCACCTCAACAGGACTCTTGCAACAGGAAATGGGTCACTAGTACCACAGGAGTGGGCGCAGAGGAGAGGCTCTGGGAGTCTGGTTAGTTCCAGAGCACCCAACCAGCCTGTGCCAAGGCAGGGTTTGCCCTCAGGCCTGTGGGATCCCTCTTACAGCCTTCCTCTGGGCCTGGGCATTGAGGTTGGTGCTACTCCTGTTCCTACCTCATCCTGTGTGTCGTCTACACTGTGCCTGGGATTCCCGGGCCCCACAGCCAAGCTCACCAGGCACACATGCCTTGGCCTATGTGCCATTAAAGCCCTGCGCTGGGTGTGCTGGGGTATCAGAAGAGCTAAGTTAACCTGGACTGGAGGTCACAGTCATTAGTACATCCCTCATGAGAAGCACCCTACTGGCAGGAGCTCTCATTCCACCAGCTCAGCAGCCCTGGGGGCCAGCCACCACTATTTCCTTCCCAGGGGAGCTCGGGATCCTACTCGGCCCAGCTCCCCAACCCGAGCCCCTTCCCGTGAGGCACTGGCACAGCCACATGGTAGCCCAGAGAGTGGCATGGGCTCCATGTAGCATAGACCTGATGGAGGAGGCTGGAGTTGAGCTGAGCTTCCAAGAGCCAGAGAGCAGGCTGCCACCCCTGGGGTCCGGTGACCTCCCCAGCTAGCACTCACCCAGGGTGGGATCCTGCAGGAAGGCTCGGGGTGCAGGGGACAGCGGCAGGACAGGTGGAAGAAGTAGGGGGAGCTCAGGAAGGACCAGATGAGTGAGTTTCTCAGGGCTGCTGGGAGCTCTACTGCCGAGGCCTGACACCCAGTGCACAGTGTCGTGGCTAGAGTGAGACTGGCCCTTTTGTGTCTCCACATACCCAAAGCACCTGACACAGCACCCTGTGTGCTGCTCAGCATCCTGGAGGATGGAGGGACGAGATTCCCTCCCTGTAGGGCCCTTTCCTAAGTGCCACCAACTTTCCTTCCTGGAGCCAAGAACCCCAGGCTCTAGAAAATTCGCATCACCTCCTCCAGCAAACATGGTGCTCATTCATCTGCCACTGCCCCAGAGTGCATGGGGAGTGGTATCCAGCAGAGGGGAATCAGGGAACCAAGCCAGAGCCTCCAGCCATGAAGGTCAGCTTGGGGACAGAGGGCCCTTGAGGCAGGCGCAGGCTGGCAGGAGGCCCCAGAAGACAGAGCTGCTGGAAATAGAAAGCGCACCTCATCTTCATCTGGCAGGAGAGCCAAACCAAGGCCCCTCTTATGATGAAAAGTCAGGCACTGCAGCGTACATTGAAAGTCCAGCACTCAGAAGGCTGAGGCAGGAGAATTGCCTCAAGTTTGAGGTTAGCCTGGGCTACAGAACAAAGAAAGGTAAGGACTGTCTCAAAAAGAAAAGTAAAGATGCAGAAGCCCCTGCAGCCAGGGAGTGTCATGGTGGACCAGGGGTGGTTCCCAGAGATTGATTTAGAAGGGGAGCTCTTGCTTTCAGAGCACTGATGACAAAGAAAAGCAGGGTGGAGGGTGCTCCTTTTGGGGAGAGACGAGTAACTCAGAACCAGATCGGGGAGCACACAGCCCTAGACCCAGGACATTCTTACAGTATGAACAGCCAGCCACCCGTTAGGGTGTCTCCCCTCAACTGGGGACCCTGGGTCCCTGGTGAACTCTGCCCTCAGCTCCTCTTGGGACACATAACTCTGTAGCTTGCTGTACCCCACATGGAGGAGCCGTCTCCCCACAGCCACGCTTGCTGGCCGAGCCTGAATCCTCCTGGCCCCTCTGTGTAGTCGCTAAGGCATGGGTACTACCCACCTAGCCGCTGTTCTCCACCCCTGTTCAACCATCCACCCCTCACCAACATCACTGCATCTCTTGCCCCCCCTTTCTCTCTCTCTCTCTCTCTCTCTCTCTCTCTCTCTCTCGCTCCCTCTCTCTCGCTCCCTTTGTCTCCCTCCCTCTCTCCCTCCATTTTTTTCAGCACTGGGGGTTGAACCCTCATTGTGTGTGTAGTACGAAAGGCGAGCGTTCCATCACTAAGTGATGCTCCTAGACTGATTTCATTGTGTTTATTTTTGTGGCCCTGGAGGTGGAACCCAAAGTCTTCACACTAAGTTATATTCCCAGGGCTCTTCATTCTGAGACAACGTCTTGCTAAGTTGCCCAGGCTGGGCTCTTCCTGACTCAGATTCCAGAAGGCTGCGATTATAGGCTTGGACCCTCACATCTGACTGAAAGACTGCTTTTGTAAGCAACAGCTTTTGAAGGGGGAGGGGATGACATTTTGTAGACTATGGAGCCAGAAGCAAAAGCACCTCGTTACCTCAGGCATCCTTGGGTCTCTGAGGTAAGACCAGGGAAGACAATGGGTGGCAGGTTGGATGGGCAGTGCGGGAGACCTCGGTTTTCCCTTCCCTGGGTCAGGAGCAAGTGTGGGTTCCCTCAGGGCCCTGTCTGTTGGGCAGCCAGGCATGAAGGAGGGGCTCTGCAGAAGGACAGGCCAACAGAACTGCCCCTGAAGGCTCCGCTGCACCCTCTACCTGGCTTCCAGAACTTCTTGGCCATCATCCAGTCCCTCTTGTCATCCTCTGAAACTGTCCTGTCTTCTGAGCTCTCCTGGTCCATGGGCTCGCCCACCCACTGCAGGCCGTAGTCACTGAGGAACCGCTGTGGGAAGAGGGGGACACCAGGGCACCCTCAGCTTAGCCCCTTCTCAGGGAAAAGCAGCATCAGTTCAGCTAGCCTAGAACCAGTGAGGAGGATGGGACGCAGAACCCTGGCCACTGCCAGCTGTGACCTTCAAAGCCTTGCATGTCCTACAGCCTAGGCTCCTCTACAAGACGGAAGTGACGGCACCTGCCCCATTGCTTATGGGGAGGACTCAGCACAGCCTGGCCCAAAGAAGAACTCATTGAAGTTGGCCACCAGGGCTGTGGGGAGCCCTGTGGGTCTGTCCTGAGATAAGGTGACAGGGACACCTTAGTCCACAGGACCAAGAGGATGTGACCATCCCCTGGCCAGCCTCTCTGGGCCTCATCTTCCCTCTGCCTACACCACCTGCTCCGGCTCCACAGCTCACTGACCTGCACATGGTGCGGCCACCAACAACCTGCC
>PVKN010008338.1:0-25277 GCA_004027915.1 Capromys pilorides
GTGGCTGAGCCTGAGGGAAGCAGAGCCTTAATGTGGCAGCAAGTTTTTGAGCCCACCTGGAAACACATTGGAGACGGCTGCTACCTCACCAGACAGACCTGGAAGGATCTGAAGGCCCAGTTCTCTGAGGTCCAAATAGAGTGGCACCCTGCTCCCATTAAGTGGTTGCCCGTTGGGCCCCACATCATGGGAAAAGCTGTGAAATAAGCTGGGCAGTCACTGGCTCCCTCCCCTCCAATCAAAACAACCATCGACCACCACCACCCAGTCTCCTCCAGAAATGAATCAAAGAAGGCAAGCAGCTGCCCCCACCCCTCCTACCCCACAGCTCCTCTGTGCCTACCTCTGCCAGGGGAAATCTCTAGGTACCAACCTTCTTTCTCCAGCAACACAGCTCTATCCCCATCCTCACCAGAAAAGGTACAGCCTGTCTGCAACCACAAATTCCCGATCTTTGCCCACCACTTTCTGCTTGGTGGCTGTTCCTGGTCTCTCATTCCCCATGGTGGATCCCCCCATGTGCCTCTGAGGATACACCCATGTACTGCTTGGAACTGCTCACAGAAGCCACGGTGCCTGGATTTGTCCTGGGCTGTGAGGGTGCTGAGAATCAGGGGCCCTGGCTATAAGGGAGCAGCACTCAATAAAGAAGCCAGAGATTCTGTCCTCAAATATTTTTTTAATAAATACACAGAACCCACTAGACTGATGCAGCAAACTAAGGTCAGAGGAGAGGGGACCTAGGGAGGGAACAGGCCCTGAGTCAGTGACACAATCTCCTCCCTGGCCCTCGGGCTAAGGCACTTTGGGAGAGACAGGTTTCAAGGTGTGAATGGGAGAGGAGGGGAGGAGCTCGAGCTCGTTCTCTGCAAGGTGCCAGGATATCCCTGTCCTCTCGCCCTGCCCCACCCCATCCCTGATTTAACCCTGGTGTCTCATAGCATTCTAAGGGGATGATGGGGGATTCTCATGGGTGGGAGACAGCGGTGCCCCTGAGGAAGCTGGTCCTGCCAATTCGTGATATGATGCCAGGAACTCACTCCACCTTCTCCATCCTGAGGAGCCACCTCAGGAAGGGGTGGAGGCACTCATGGACCAGGCTGGGAGACAAGAAGCTAGGAGGTGCCTGGCACAGTGTGCCCATCGGGGCCCAGCTCTGGGTGCCCATCAGCAGCCAGGATGGGGTGGGCGTCCAGCTCCTCCCGCCGGGGGCTGCCCCAGTTGTTCCTCAAGATGGTGCCCGTTTTCTCCTCTTTAAACTGCTGTCGGTCTTCCCGAGGGATCTTCACCGCATGGTATTGGGGCACACTGGCCTCGGGGTGCTTTGCCCGCTTGAAGAATCCCATCTGTAAGACACCGGTCAGACCATGAGTCACTTGCAGGGCTGAGGTTCCTGGAGCAAACACCCAGCACAGCCCTGGGCCTGCCCTTCACACCCCTGGGCCAGGGGGAACCAACCAAGGCAGGGACAGGGTGGCATGGTCCCACCCAGTGTGATGAGCCCAGGCTCTCGCTCATGGCAAAGAGACACCAGGAGGCACATAGCAAGCAAGGGGCCAAGGAAATCACCTTTGGCCCCTGAAAGAGAGGTTGAATCAGGGACTCCCTAGCCTTCCACCCATCCAGGCTGCTGAGGAGGCCCAATAACATAAAACCAGAACATCAGCAAGAGCGGACGAAGAAAGTGGCTTCCTGGACCCCAGTCTACCTGGAGCAATGTCCCCAGGCCACACACACTTACACGCCATGTGCTCACACATGAGACAGCAGCCCCTGAGACAGGGCCCTCGAATCCATGACTACACCAGTCTGGCTCCCATCCAGGCGTGACCGTGCTGGCCCGAGTTACCCCGGTGGTGGACGCCTGTTGCACACTCACACTAGAAATGCCCCACACTCCTCCATGCTCGGGCGCACAGCATCTTCATGCCCACTCGTCTCACACTCATACCCAAGAAGAGCACATGCACAGGTCCTCCCGCACCCACAGGCTCACAGTCCACGGGCCCACCCCGCCCTCTGCACATGCCCCCCACGGTGCCTATTTACCCTCCTGACCTCGGCCTTCTACTTAACCCCTCACCTCAGTGCTAGAGCTCACATTACCCTCATGCAGAGTCGTCTCTTCACCCTGCACGTTCCTAGTCCCCAGAACAGCAGGAGCCAGTCTTGCCTTCACACACATACATACCCACACATATGCGTTTGCACAGACACATGCGCACACACAGCGGTTACCCCACAGTCCCTGGGCCCCCAGCTTCCATGACTGAGGGTTGCACAGCCAGATGTGCCCGGTGGTAGTTGGTGGGGAAAGATGAGCTCTGACTGCTCCGGTGGAAGAAGCCACACTGGGATGGAAGGAGGAGGGGAGCAAAAGAGGCGTAGGATGCAAAGACTCAGGAAGGAGGAAGGAGGGGCTTTTTCTCTGTAGGGGGTGAGCATCTGGGGCCAGCTTCAGGCCTCAAACTCTCTAAGACTGAGCAGGTTCCCAAGAGCATGGCTGGGGCTGGGAAGTTAGCCCAGTAGAATAAGCGCTTGCCTGGCAAGCACAAGGTCCTGAGTTCAATCCCTGGTACCGCGAATAAATAAATAAATATGCCAAGAGCATGGCTACCACTCCAGAGCTGCCCCTCTCTCGAAGAACTTATCAAAGGATGGGTAGTCTGCAATCAGTCTCACAGTGGGGAGAGCATTCTCCACGGAGGCCCAAGTGTGCCCAGCTCTCCACACAGCTCCTGGTTCAACACTTGGCTCAGGGAACATGAACCCTGGTGACCTCTTTGAGTCTCCATACTGACACAGGCACATGTGTCCTTTTATGTTGAGCCCCAGATGCAAACAAGATTCTGCTACAGCTCTGTATACACATGGAGCCTGGTACGTGGAAACCAAGGACAGACCTGCCAGCAGCTCCTGGAGCTAGTTCTCCACACTTGCTGGTCTTTTGGGCTATAGCTTCCTTTGTAACCTTCACTGCCACATGCTGGTTAAATAAGAACACACGGCCCTGCCTCCATGGTCCTTCTCCATGAACCCTCAGACTCCACCTACTGCACTGGCCCATGGGCAGATCCGATGCCCCACCTCCCTCTAAGGCTGGCTCCAGGGCCACTTCCTCCTTCGTCTTCCTTTCTCTGAACTCACACTTTCTCAGCTCAATACCTGATTTGTCCTTCGCTACAAGGCTCACCACCCTCACTAGCTATGCAGCCCCAAGGACAAGGTCTATATCTAATTCAGCTCTGAAATGTCCAGAGCCAGAAAGAGTACCTGGGAGTCGCTGAATACACCAGCGTGTGGGTGCATATGGCCGCCTGCCTGGCTAGGAAGCGCAGTCCCAGCAGCCCTATTGCTGCCCAAGCCTCACCTTCCACAGGAGCAGAACCAGCAGCGCGAGCACCAGCAGCCCTGCCAGCACAGCCAGGAGGATGATCCACCAGGGGACCCCTTTAGCCACCACAGCCATGGGGTCCAAGTAGACCATCACTGGGATCTGGGGAGCAAGAGGTCAATGGCATAAGGGCAGGAGAAACGAGTGTGCCCCACCTGCCCAGCCCCACCTGCAGCTCACCACCATGGAAGAGTCTCTCAGCAACAAGTTCTTGATGGAGGATTTCACTGTGATGTTGGCTCGCACAATCACTTCCAGGGACTTCACAGCTGAGTATTCCTAAGGAAGCACAGAAGGACACCTCTTCTAAATGCCCCACAACTCCCTCTCAGATCTGAAAGTCATAAATGGAACAGCACCCAACCCAGAGGATGTTTCTGCCCAGCTGGGGTTAAGAGTGCTGCATTTGGATGAAGGAGAGGTAGAAGTGAATTTCAATGGGACTTTTGCAGAAGAAGAAAGCCTGTGTGGAGCCCCGAGGTGGCCTCACCTCCAGAAAGGTGCTGTTCCAGAGGCGGCCCCAGACATGCAGCACAGCTGCACGGTCGAAGCTGTAGAGTGGGCAGCTGAACACCACGCATCTGGCTGTGCCCTGGGCGCAGTCCTGTGGGCAAGGAGGGACGGGCCTCAGAGCTGCTCAGTCCCAGGCCACTCAGCCTTCTGTCTCCCCCATGTTCCTTATCCAGCCTCAAATTCTCCTCCTCCAGGAAGTCTTTGCAGTCACCCCATGACCCCAAAATAACTACCTATTCCAAACTGAGCTATTTGTCTTTGAAATGCACAGGGATGGAGGACAGGGGGTCTCATATTACAACACAGCAATGGGCAGAGTTGCCTCCCCGTGTAATCCTTACACTACCTAGTGATGGTCTCATTTATTGAGCAGCTACTTCCCGCCAGGCACTTACTTCACTCACACTCCACAACTCCTGCAAGATGCATATTGTTACATAATTTTTCAAAGGAGAAAAGATGACCAGCCTGCCTCAGGTCTCAGAACTAGCAAAACTAGTAAGTGATAGAGCAGATATTTGAAGTCAGGTCTGTAGTCAGCAAAACCACATCTTTGGCCAAGCCTAATGCCAGTGAGGGAGGACAAGCTTCCTGCCCTAGAATTGCCAGGGGCAAGGGACTCAAACCAAGCCTCTTTCTCTCCTGACCTAAAGCCATCTGGCTCCTTCACCATCGATAACCCATTTACCTAAATAATACATTATATTCATCATGCCACTGTTCATAGATAGAACAGCTCTGAGAACAACTGAAGCTCTTTTTTTTTTCTTTTCTCTTTTTTGTCTTTTTGAGACAGGGTCTCGTTATGCAATTCAGGCTTGCTTGAGCTCACTTTTGTAGCCCAGGCTGGTCTCGAACTCACACCAATCCTCCTGCCTCAGCCTCCCGCCTCCCACCTCCCAAGTGCTGGGATTACAGGTGTGTGCCACCACGCCCAGTCCAACAATTGAAGTTCTTGAGTTCTCTTTTATCTTGCTGCCTTTGAGCAATTTGAGAACCTTTCATCAATTTGTTTAAAAGCATGTCATCTGCCTTAATTTCATGTAAAAGAATCTACTTCAGATACTACATTAAGTGAAATAAGCCAAGCACAGAAAAATACTTTTTTATCTCATCCATAGGAGAAATCTAAGAAAGTTGAACTCATAGAAGTAGAGATGAGAATGTCCATGACCCAGAGTTGGGGCAGGGGGGGTGGGGCAGGAAGGAGTTAGCCAAAGGGTACAAAGTTTCAATTAGGCTGGATGAATAAATTCAAGAAATCTATTATTGTACATAACACTATATTTTTCTAAATCTCTGAGAATAGATTTTAAGCGTTGGCATTATAAAAAAGAAGTATATGGGGCTAGGGAGACAGCTTGCCAATCTAAGTGCCTGCCTGGCAAGCACAAGGACCTGGGTTCAAACCCCAGTACCACATGCTGTGCTGGCCCCAGAACACTGGGCACATTGTGCCAGCCACCCAAACTGGCAGTGGTGGCTCACATCTATAATTCCAGCACTGGGGAGCTGAAAACAGGAAGGAGGATCACTATGAGTCCAAGCTGTATAGTGACACCCTGTACCAAATACATTAAAAAAAAGAAAAAAACATTGTATTGCATCTGATAAATATACATAATTTTTGTCAATTAAAAAAATCAATAATAATAATAATAAAGGGCCAGCAAGATGGCTCAGCGATCTAAAGTGCCTGCTTAGGCAAGCTTAGGCAACCACAGGCCTCGGTCCCACAAAAAAAAAGGCAACCACAGGGACCACGGTTCAATCCCAGACAGCACATAATGGGCCAGCCCCACGCCCAGGGCAGGCTGAGCTGGCAATAATAATAATAATAATAATAATAATAATAATAATAATAAATCAAGCAGTCCTACAGGTCCTCAGGTTCCAGAGCTCCTGAGTTCTTTAGTTTGCCTGAGGCCATGCTCATGGGGAAGGAGGGAGGGAGGAAGGCATGGGACCTCCCTTCCCAGACAGACAACACCAGTCCCCTGCAAACCTCCCCCTCTCTCTCCTGCCCACACTCCACGCGTGGGCTTTACCTCCTCCTCCTGTCAGCAATGTCACACACCCTCTCATCTTTGTGGCCACCCCCTTCGCACCCCCCAGCTCTAACAGGAGACAACATGCAGCACATCCTCCTTTGTTCAACAAGTTCACGTCATGAACAAAACTAGGAGAAACAAGTAGGAAAAGGGAAAAGCAAAAACTGCACAAAAGGGTGAGTTAATGAATCACATGTAATATATTGCGTTTTTAACTACGAGAATGTCAAATGCTTTTGACATTGCGAAAATCACGTGCCAACTGAGCTCGAACGAAAAAACAGCTCTCAGAGGCAGCGGACCTCATCTCATGCCCTCTAAAGGGGGATGTTTTGTATAAATGTGAAGGGCATTGACGTCGTGGTGAACTGGCCAGGAGGGCTGAGGAGCTACGTCCCGCGCCTTCCATCCGCTTCCATCGTTTGCTTCGGTAGCTCGTCAGGCCCCAGCAGCCAGCATGGTGAAGCAGATCGAAAGCAAAGAAGCCTTTCAGGAAGCCCTGGCTGCTGCAGGAGATCAACTTGTAGTAGCTGACTTCTCAGCTAAGTGGTGTGGGCCTTGCAAAATGATCAAGCCTTTCTTTCATTCCCTATGTGAAAACTTTTCCAATGTGGTGTTCCTTGAAGTAGATGTGGGTGACTGTCAGGGTGTTGCTTCGGACTGTGAAGTCAAGGGCATGCCAACCTTCCAGTTTTTTAAAAATGGGCAGAAGGTGGGTGAGTTTTCCGGCGCTAATAAGGAGAAGCTTGAAGCCACCTTCAAGGAGTTGATCTAACCATCTTTTCTGAAGAATGTAACTGTCAACTGTTTAAGACTTTTAATTTTTTTTTTAATTTACAAGAAAATAAGTATGGAAACTATATACCCAACTGCCACCTGATTATAAATGACAATAAAATATTAATTCTACACTTTCAAAATAAATAAATAAATAAATAAGTCAAGGGCTGAGCACTTGGAGTTGGGGCCTCTGTGGCATCAGCAGCTGCAGCACAGTCTCCCCAACTTCAAGTTATGCTAAAAACTATCTTGCCCCCTTGCCCAAAGTCTTTTTTGTTTTGTTTTTTTTCCAGTACTGGGAATTAAACTCAAGACTGTCACCACACTGTGCTGCTGTAAGACAAGATCTCACCAAATTGCCCAGTCTAAGCTAGAACAGAAAGCTGGGACGACAGGCATGCGCCCTCACCAGGGTGACGTTCCTCTTCTTTTCAGCATAGGACACTGGCCACCAGGATGTGCTGGGCTCCAGCTGTTCGTGAGACTCCTGCGGCCTGGGCTCTTCCAGCTCTCGCCGCCTCCTATCCCTGCTGTCCACGTCCTGGATATGTGGAGGGAAGAACCAGTGAGTGTCACTCCAAATGCAGCAATCCTGAGGTTGCACCTCCTCCCACCACCCACACCCAAGACCCCAGCCCCCTGACAATCTCCTAAAGGGATCGAACCCCATGCACCCCTGCCTAAGCCTTACCAGCTGGAGAATGTTGGGCCTGGGAGAACAGAGCCCTTTCTGCCCAGGCCCCTGCCCGCCCTCCAGCTCCACCCGCATGGGGTACAGTAGCCATTTCCCATTGGCAATCTCATGGGGCCACATGATGTTGAGGAAGGCAGAACCCAGGGTGTTGAGCGACTGGCCTTGGTTGGACACCTGCGGGCAAAAGACAGTATGAGGGATGGGGACTTGGTTTCAGAGAAGGCCCTCACCTCAGAGAGATGACGGGGGCATAACTGAGGTGCATCCCTCCTGATACTCAGATTCTACACCAGACTAACACCACTCCTAGCCTAGAGCAAACCCAGGAAAACCCAGAGGTGTCCTGAGAAGGTATGAGCGAAGCCTCAGCCTCGAGGGCAGGTCCCGAGGACAGATGTCCACTGTGCTACAAGGTCCCATCCCAGGCAAGGCCCCAACAAAGAAGCTTCTCCACTCCCACAGTGTCCAAGTCCAGCAGGAGCGATGAACAGTTAAGACAACCAGCAAATGGTCAGCAGAGACACTGGCCAGCATATCTGTCCACAGCTTAAGTCCAGATGCAGAGCTGAGGCCCATCATGTTGCCCTCTAGAGAAGAGCCTCAGCCCCGAGCTACAGCTCAGTTCACTCTATGCTGAGAAGGGAGGGGCCTTGGAGGGCCCCAGCCAGAGCACTTACCGTGACTTCATACTTGACCTTGCTGCCCACATCCCGCTCAGACTGCATGGCGCTCTCTCCCCTCACCACACCAGAGAAGAAGAGCTGCTGGGGTATGGCCACCCTGGAGAGAGGGGGTCAAAACAAAAGCCGAGGTCACCTTGGGACCAGCTGAATGGAAGGTCACAAGGGTAAAATGAGGCAGAACCAAGGTCAGGGTGTGGGAGTAATGATGCCCTCACGCTCCAGCAGAAATGCCCACTCGGGCAGGGCTTACCCTGTAATGGACAGTGGCAGTTCAATGAAGACATGGGCTCGAACCAAGGCCGGATGCAGCTCCTGCTCGCTGATCCTGGCATGTGGATAGGGCATGCATGGGCAGCAGGCCCAGGTGTTCCCTCTGGAGTCCATAAGGCCGGCCCAATGACCCTGGCACCCCCACCCTGCTCCCACCAGGCTCACGTGGCCAGCAGCAGCTCTACTTCTAGCTCTGTGGTCTCAATGGTGATCCCAGAGGTGCTGAGGATGAGGTAGAAGGTGACCTAGGCCAGGGTAGGGTGATAGGAGAGTCAGGGGAGGGCAGGAGAATAAGGAGAGGCCACTCAGACAGGGCTAAGGGCAGAAAGAGCCAACCTGTGCACCTCTCTTCATAGGGTTCCCCAGCTCACACTCGATGTGGGAGGCATTCTCATTAGACAGGCACAGTGGCTTCTCCTGAAGTGGGACAGATGTCAGGTCAGTGTGGAGCCCTGAGATGTAAGACCTGATGCCCTGCCCCTGGTCCTCACCGCAGGGTCCAGGGCCCGGACTCCTGAGTAGTGCAGCGAGGCAGGAAGGGTGACTAGGAGCTGGGCTTCATGGGCATCGTCCCCATCGGCCTGGGGCTGCATGGGGTCCGAGGGCAGATTGGTGACTTTCACTTCCAGGCCAATGACTGGCTGCCCACTCAGTGCAAACAGGGCCGTCGTCCCATCCTCATCCCTGCAGGACAGGATCCCACTCACTCTAAGCCTTCTCCCCACCGGCCTCCGCTCTCCACCCTCCAGCGCGCACTGCTGCCTCCATGTCCCACCTCGGGCCCCAAGTCACAGAGTACACCACCCTGGGTCTTTCTAGGCATGAGCGAGTCAGGGACCTCTGTGCTTATCCGAGGTCCACCACTTGCTCACCTTGGGCAAGTGACTTAATCTCTCTAGGCCATCCATAAAATAGGACTAATAATTCCTACTTCAGAATCTTGAAGACTAAGCGATGAAATGTATGTAGATAAGATGCCCTCAGGTCTGCTGTGGAGGACTATTCCCAAGCAGGGCCTCGGTATCTGAGTCATCAGCTAGTCCTCTGCAGCCTTCTCTGTCTCCTAACTCAGACCCTCTGCTGCCTGGTCTTCCCACATTCCTTCCTTGCATTCCTTGAGCTCCTGTACCACCCCCATGCTCCCTGTGTCCTCACATAGGCAGGGGCTGGAACTCTGTGTCGCCGACCCGGGCACAGAAGCGGGCGTGCACCAGCTGCAGATTGCTCTGACAGATCTTGTCTTCGCCACAGCCTTGCTTCAGGAAGTGGATCTGGAAAGGTATCAGGGCCAATGACAGGACTGAATATGTTCCCAAGGCACAGAAGGTTAGAGCGTCACAGGATTAAACAACTCCAGATCCACTGCTTACTAGCTGTATGGTACTGGACTCATCATTTAGCACTCTGTGACGCAAAACGACGGGTGTGCTGCGTGCTGCCTGCTGTGGTTGAGACTAGCAGGCTAGTCCACAGCCAGATGGCATTTCCTCAGCTTTACTATGCTTACAGGATTCTCGGTCCAGAATGTGAAGGATATGGTGCATTCCCCCTCTCTCAGTCTGGCCCTGAGGACCATGCAAGAAGCTGAATATTACCCCCTTCCAGCAGGATGGGAGGGAGGCAACTTAGGACCTTGGAAGCTGCATTTGAAGATGACAGACACCCATCCGCCTGAGCCTGAGATGCACCACTCCTTTGGACTATATAGTCAAGGTCATGTGGGACACGTCATACCTGGCAGTCTACTTGGTACAGCACCTGATGATATGAGGAACCCAGGATAACACTACAGAAGAGCTCTGTGGCATGAGTGTCGCTGGTGAAGGACGAGGGTTGTCACCCTCCCAGCTCCTCGTCCCATGCTCACCTCTGTGCGCTGGGTGCTGGGCTGGTAGGCATTGAGGATGGGGACCACCGGGGGCACACCCTGGCCAGGAGCCTGTCGCCGGAGCCGAGGGGTTCGCAGACTATAGGACAAGGTCACCACAATGGCTCGAAGCTTATCTTTGACATTCTCCTAGGAAGACAAAGTTTGTTCCTCACTGGATCAACCCCCAGGCTCCAGCCCTGCCCAAGGACCCAGTCAGACTTAGGACAGATTCTGAACCTTAGAACTTCAGAGAGAAGAACAGAGGTAGAGAACTGAGCAAGGCAGGGAGAGAGAGACTGCAGCAGGGAAAAAGAGAGCCAGGATGTAGGGCTTTGAAGACAAATGTGACAATGGAACCAGCTCTCTCCACCTCCGGAGAGTATAGGGTCGACAGGAGGCACACGTAAGGTGGGAATGGCGGGGAGATGAGCCAGGAAAGAGGCTCCAGCACCCAGATCCCAGCACGAGCATACACAGAGCTGGCAAGGAAGCAGCTAAGAGCACTCAGGGGGTGACAAGCAAGGACAGGGCCACTCAGAGGCTGTGGGCCAGGGTCTACCTGCAGCTGGAACATGGTGTCTCCACACACCCGATCTTGCCGATGCTTCAGCCACACAGTGCCTGAGGCCTGGTGTTTGGGGTCATCTGGACCACGGCTCAGGAAGGTCACACGGGGAACCTGTCCTCGGAGCCTCCTGTCTGTGTCTCCATCTAACACATAATCTAAGGCTGTGGTGTGCGGGAAGAGAGGAACTAGTGAGCTGGTGAACCTCTCAATCAGTCCGTCCCCAAGGTGCCCCCTCTCCACCACGGAATGACCCACCCTGAAAACCCCATGAAGTAAGCAGTGGGAGGCAACACCACTCACCCACAATAGGGTTGTAACTGTTGGGGACTGCAGTGTAGCTGAAACAAATCCTTAGGTCCACACTGTTAAAGAAAGGGGGGACTCCTGGGCCAAACAAGGCTGAGAGACCAAGACCCAGCCTCAACCCCACACACTCTAGCCACAGGCCAATACCCAGGCCCAAGCTGGGCTGAGGAAGAAAGTGGGGGCCACTGAACCCTGGAAAATTCCTCAGCCCTCCCCTCGGGCCCCAACTCACCAGACAGATTGTCCACCAGCGCAGTTGGGCTGCTCTAGGTCGATGACTCGTGGGGCAATGAAGACTTCATGGGAGACGTGGAGGATAGGTCTGGCCCTAGGGTTGGGGGTTGCGTGCAATGGCAGGAAACATGAGTATGTGAGTGGGATCCAAGTTTCAGATGAGCTGACAGCCTCAGAGAGAAGGCAGAGCAGAGGAGAGGCTCACCGGAAGAGCACCGCGGTGTCAGCCAGGGAGCCCACCAGCAGGTCTGGGTAATGGTTCCCGTCCACATCTAGGCCACCAGACAGAGAGTAGCCGAAGCTCTTGATGCCCACAGCCTCACCTTCCAGCACCTGGGGACCAGCAGGTCAGCCTTCTAAAACCCTATCTCCTCCATGCCTCTCCTTCCCCTGCCTTTTTGTGGCTCTCACCACCCACACCCATGCCCTCATCGCAATGATGTTCCTCACTTGTGAAGGTTTGACGATGACCCCCAGGCTGCTTCCATGGTAGATAAAGACTTTTCCATCTCCATCAAAAGGAGCTCCCACAGCAATGTCTGAGGACATGGGAAAAGGCATTTTCCTCAGTCACTCAGTGATAGATAATGTATTTTCATTTTACTAATTCCCTGGTACCTCACATACATTATTTTCAATCCCCTCAGCCACTCTCTCCAGGCAGAACAGTGAAGTAACTGACCCAAAAATTCAGATATGAGCCCAGGTTCCTTCTCTTCCTAAGCCCTCAGAGACCACCCCTGGGCTCAGAGGGACTCCCCCATCCATCCAAACCACCTCCTCCAATGAACCTTTCCAGTTCCCATCCACACCTAGGAAGCCATCTTGGTTGAGGTCCCCCAGGACGGCCAGGCTGATCCCAAACATGGAATCAGGGGAGCCACAGAGCCGGAGTGGAGAGACTCCTTCCCAGCGACCACCCTGGTTTATGTACAGATACACAGCACCACCCAGCTCTTCTTGGCGCTCGAAGAAGTAGGGTGCTCCCACGACCAGGTCTGACCAACTATGGAGAGAAAGAGACCGTCAGCAGGGTCCTCCCTGGCCAGCAGAGTCACGAGATGCTGGCAGCCACTTACACCTCCCAGACCCGCATGAGGTCCACGCCCAGTGCCCTCTCACCCATCGTTGTTCAGATCAGCCACAGCCAGTGAGTAGCCAAAGCCAGAGGTCAAGAGCTCTCCTGAGAGCACAGCCTCAGGCACCAGGCGACTGGCGCTGTCCTTGCGCAGAATGACCACAGCACCCCTGTGGTTGGCTCGGGGGGCCCCTGCCACAAAGCTCAGCTCATCTGCACGCACCAGACCCTTCCCAGAGTCAATGGAGAAACCTAGGGGAGGGGCGACTTCCCAGTGAGTATTTCCCCAAGCCTCAGAGCCCAGGTGCACCGCAGCCCCCTCAGCCCATCCCACCCCAACAGGTCTGAAGGCAAATGGTAGAGGAGCCCCCAGATCACCACAGCTACAGCCAGACAACCCTTTCTGCCCTACTTCACCCGCCTGGCCCAGAGACTGGAGCTTGGCATAAGTGTGAGGTCAGCCTCAGGGACTGGGCAGGAGAGAAAGAGGCAGCCATGAGGATGTCCAGGCACCCAGGCAGGAACAGGTGCCTGGCAGAAGTAGGCCACAGGCCCGGGGTCACACTACCAGGAGGCCCCAGTCCCCTCCAGTGCACATTCTCTGCCCTACTGCCACTACCTCACAGGGAGAAGCAGCCTCACAAACAGAAGGAGAAAGCAGGTTAGACCTCCCCAGACCTCGTTCCTTCCTCCTCTGCAGTGGGATGCAGGTGAGATGGTGGAGGACTTACAAGGCCAGACCTCATTCTGCCCCTCAGAGGAAGTCCTCATAGGTCAGGACTGTCCTTCGGAGGAGTCTCATCCCTGTCCCTCTCAATGCACAGGGATGTTTGTCTGTGAAGACCCCTGCTCACGTCCCCAAAGCTACCACTCCCACACCCCCGTGGGTCCTCCTCTTCTCAACCCCATTGGATGGACCAGCTCTGTTCTACAATTTGGGCCTGATATCTGTTTCCCAGGGTGAGAGGGTCATGAGGCAGGATAGGAAAGGAAGTCCCCTGGGGGAGGAGGGGAGGCCAGGGCCACACCCACGGCCCCAGAGGTGGAGCGTACAAACCTAAGTAGCTATTCAGGGACAAGTCTCCGGCTGGTCCTGGGAGCCGGTCAGCAGGGTCCAAAGTTTTATACACCAGCTGGTCAGGGTCTGAGCTATCAATGTTGGTCATAAAAAGCAACCCTGTGTGGGGCAGGAGGGGGGGAAGACACCAGGGAAAGGACATCCAGAGAAGGGTCCACAGAGTGGGATAGAAATGCCAGAAAGAAGAAGAGGTAGAGGAAGAAAATGAAAGACACAGAGACCAAGAGAGAGAACAGAGACAGACAGAGACAGAAGGATGGGAGCATGGAGAGGGAGGACAAGAGAGAGGAGTAGAGGGTTAGAGTGGCTCTGGGCCGAGGGAGGGGTCCCTACCAAAGTAGCTGTTGGCAGGGACAGGGATGAGGTGGGGGTCCTGGTCCTTCTCTCCCCCCGCCTCGTAGGGCCCGTCGTCCAGGTGGGCCAGGTCCGGTGAGCCCTGCACACAGAGCTCCACCCTGGCTGTGCCTGCAAGGACAGTCCAGTTAGTGCCCGGGGCAGAGTAAGGAGCGCCCTCGGGCTGGACACTGAATCAGACGGACACACAGGGAAGCCCCTCCTCTCCTCTCCAACATCATCCCTGCCCTCTCCCAGCCCAAGCATCCTGGGGTTTCTCGAACTGGCATCACACTCACCGAGTGGCAGCTCAGCCAGTGGCAGCGTGTGGAGATGGGAGTGGTGGTGACGAGGTGTGGGCTGCAGTGATGGAGCATGCAGGCCGGGCTGGGTGGGCAGGCCCAGCCATGCACGCGAAGGCCCATGCCAGCGTATGGAGGAACACTTGGCCATGCGGAGGACAGGACGGACCCCCATTTGTGTGTGGTCTAGCAGGATGGGGTGGAAGCACGGCAGAGCCCCGGAGTGCAGGAATGTGTGCTCATGCTTGGCCAAGAGCTGCCTGCACCATCTCTCTCAAGGTAGGAGGAAGTTTTGATTCCCTCCTCCCCTAAGTAGTGACTCACCCTTCCAGTTATAGGTTCCTGGAGCCCCAAAGAGGAGGTAATGGCTGTCAGGGGTGAAGGCAGCCGCTGTGCCCTGCTGGCAGAACCCAAACTGTTCGTGGCCCTGGGGGCGTCCCTCACAGAACTTCCACTCCCCGCCATCCAACTCGTCTCGGACGGCCAGGTCCTGGCTTAACACAAAGCAGCGGCCGATCACATCCCGCGTCTCCAGGATCTGGTCCACTCGCTGCCTCGACTCGTATCGGTGTGCACACGTCTGGGGAAGGGAGGAGAGGTCTCTTCCGTCTGTGTGCCAGGAATGTGCCCACTACCACCAGCAGACATTGGGTAGATGCAGGCACACGCAGGCACACGCAGGCACACGCAGGCACACGCATGCACACACGCACAGCTCTGTTAGCATCGCTTGAGCACCACCACTCAGCCAGTGTTAGGCAAGTCCTCATTCATTATCCCATTTGCACCCTCTTGCCTTTACAGGAAGAAGTCCTTGGTCCATATTCTGCCTGGACACCCACAGACACATGACTAAAGTGGCCACAAGCAACATCATCTCTGATCATATGATCATCCTAAGATGCTAAATTCTATCCTATTTATGGACCTTTGTGTTTTATTTTTGTTTTTGTAGTGCTAGGGATGAACCCTAGGCTTGACACAAACTAAGTAAGCACTGTACCACTGAGTCACATCACAACTCTTTTTTTCTTATCTTTGTTTGTTTGTTTGGGTTTTTTTGGTCTTCTTGAGACAGGGTCTCATTATGCAGTTCAGGCTGGCCTTGAGCTCTCTTTTGTAGCCCAGGCTGGTCTCGAACTCACACTGATCCTCCAACCTCAGTCTCACAAGTGCTGGGATTACAGGTGTGCGCCACCATGCCCAGCCTTTTTTTGTTATCTTGAAACAAAGTTTTCCTTTAAGTTACCTAGGCTGGCCTCGAACTTGCCATCTTCCTGTTTCAGTCTTCCAGATAACCATGCTGGCTCTTGCCTACTCTTGAAAGGCTGGCTCAAACCATCACATCTGGACAGTAATGCTTTCTCACCTCTTCTGGATGTCCAGCCCAGAGGCTAGAACACTCACTTAACATTAATCACATTTGGCACCACAATGACTTGTGCTGTTAATTCTCAGTTAATGAAAGACAGAAAAAAAGAGAAATGAGAATCTCTGCAACCATTTGGCGGGGTGAATCCTTTCTCCAGTCTTTATCCTCTCAGTAACCCACACAATGTCTAGTGCTGAAAAGATCCTCAATAAGAATTGGACAAATAGGGGCCGGCGAGATGGTTTAGTGGTCTAAAGCGCCTGCGTAGGAAGGCTCAGGCAACTGCAGGGACTGCGGTTTGATCCCCGGTACCACATGCTGCGCCAGCGCCACCACCAGGGCAGGCTGAGCCAGCCACAAAATAAATAAATAAATAAAGCAAACAAATAAATAAATAAATAAAATTTTTAAAAAAAAAAAGAATTGGACAAATAAGTGGATGATTAGATGTCTTCAAATTTACAAGGATAGGGACCATTTCTTATACTTTTTCATATTCCTTCAGAGGCCCTGGAAATCCTATCCTATGTCCACCTTGTGTCCTGTAAGCATAGCTGTGCATATCCACACACCACACACACATCATCACCATCAGCATCACCGTGACCACCATCATCACATCACCACTATCAGCATCACCATGACCACCATCACCATCATCACCATGACCACCATCACCACATCCTCACCACCATCACCATCATTGCCATCATCACCATCATCACATCATCATCCTTAGATTTGGTCACAATGTGAAGCATACTCACAACAATCTTGCCCCCAGGTCCCTGGCTCCGCACACTGACTCCCAGCCACTGATTCTCTTTGCTCTCCTTTCTCACATCAGCTGGAAACAAGGCACTGAGAATCAGAGGACAGAAGAAGAGGCCAAGTTCTCTCCTCCCATCCTCCTGTGCTTCCCCCTCTCTACCACAGGCCACACCTCCCTGGTCGATGTCCACTCGGTAGCAGTCAGTCTCATCTAAGCTCAGCGGACAAGCAAAGAGGCCTCCAGTGCGATTTGCTTGCTGTCCAGGAAGAGCAAGGGCCTGGGGAGCCCCCACCAGCAGCCTGCAGAATGGGGAAGGACTGGAATTAGTCCGACTTGCCCAACACTGCCTGGGCTCCCAAGCAGTGTTTGAGGACTAAAGAGAAAAAGCAAAAGTCATTTTTCTCCAGTTGTAACAAGGACAAATTAACATAGTTGACCATGCAATCAATTATGTTACATAGAGATAAAAGACCAGATGCACAGTAGACATGCATACAAATACACAACGATGCCAACCAGACTAGGCCAGCAAGTACTGCTTAGAAAGAACCCCGGCACCTGTTACTGGCCAGACCTTCCACCCACTGCTCTGCCCTCCTTCCCTGCCCTGGTCCAACTGAAACCCTGCCATAAATGCCAGGAATTCTGGGAGCAAAAACAAAGAGGGGCACAGACTGGCACCACAGTGTGGTTCTGGGACCAGCTTCAGAGGAAGCTAGATATGGGCCTGCTTCCCCAGCTAGGCACCCAGCAAGACCTACCCCCAGCCCACAGCTCTGCCAGCCAGGATGCTACCAGTCACGCTGGCTGGCACAGAGTAGAAACCAATTTCTCATTCTGTCCCCAGCCCCGGCCCACATCCCGAATCCCATTCCCCATTCCTCTTCTTCCAGCACCCATGGTCCTCTTTCCTCCCCCCACCCCCACCCTGGCCATCTTCTCTCCCCCAACCCCCTCAGCCTCTTTTCCCAGCTACTGCTCTCTTGGCAGGACAATTTTCCATGATCACAGCCAAGTCATCTTCCTCAGGGGAGGCATGTGCTGGGAATGGAGGCTGCCTAGGTCCCCTGGGGCTGGACCCCTGGGCCATGAGTCAAGGAAGGGATGAGGTGAGGTGAGTGACATCCAGCTGACCACATGGGTCCTCCCTGCACAGAAGGAGAGGCTCAAAAGGAGCAGCAGGATCCACCTCATAGCCTCTTTCCCACCCTATTCTTCCATCTCTCTTCCTGAGGAGTGAGGTCCAAAACTGTCAGGCAATATTACAGCCAGGCATCTGTGGGGCACTCAGCCAGGTCTGAAGGGTGAGGGGGAAGGCACGGAGCCATTCATTTCCCACAACTCCTCATCTCTCAGCAGCTGTCACCCCTAGTCAGAGCCAGGATCAAGACATGAAGGGGGTTGGGAGCAGCGAGGAAGAGAACATACGTTCGGCATTCATTTAACAACTACAGTCAGGCAGGGCGTGACGACACATGCCTGAAATCCCAGCTACTCAGGAGGCTGAGGCAGGAAGATTGAAAATTTTAACCTAACCCGGGCAATTTAGCAAGACCTTGTCTCAAAAAAATAAAAAAGATTTTTAAAACTATTTCTTAACACCTTAGTATAAGCCAAGCCTTGTGTCCAGAACCAGTGAAACAAGAAAGTGATACCTGAAGGTTTTTTGTTTCTTTGTTTTTGGCTGGTTCAGGCTGCCTGAAGGGTAGGTGTGGGGATTGAACCACCGTCCCCTGTGCCTGACTGGGACTGTCCAGGCAGGCGCTTAAACCGCTGAGCTAACCCGAAAGCCCCAAGAAAGTGATATTTATTCAGCAGTTACTATGAGTCAGGGCCCAAGCAAGACATAGGGGATATAATAAGGAAAGAACATTCCTCAGACTCCATATATGGGTCAGGCAGCAGGTGAGTCAAGTAACAAGCACTGCCCCCCTGGATCTTCACAACACTCCTATGAGATAAGGATTCCTTTCTTGTTTTCCACATGAGCAAACTCATTCACAGTTATGAAGTAGCTATGCTGGAATCCAAACCCGCATCAGCCTGGCTCTGCTGTGTCACTACTCCGCCCAGTGACTGGCCTGTCCTCAGAACCCTGAGACTCATGCACCTGGCAGAGTGTCTCTAGGGTGAGATGCATGGCTGTGTGTGTGTGGGGGGGGGGGGGGTTCCCCTGTAATGATCCTCTGCCTCTTTTTAGGTCCTTGCCCTCACTAGCACAGAGTAAAAAAGCGGGGCTCTAAGTAAGAAATGGGGGAGTTAAGACTGATGTGGTGCAAAGCAAAAGTTGATTTAAAGTGTGGAGAACACAGAGAGCAGAAGCACTATCTTAGCAGCTGATGGTGCTGCATGGTGGGAGCAACCCGCTCGGGGTGCCTGGTGGGTTTGAGGTGTGCTCCATACTTATAGGGATAGGGAGAAGCTGGCTTTTAAAAAATACTGGTTTCACTGGTTGGTGCAGGCTCAGCTCATCAGGGTCTTGGCCTTTGTTTCTGGGGAAGGGCAGGGCAGCACACAGTAACTATAGTAGGGGACATTTTCTCAAGACATGGTACACGATGGGTTGGGGACATAGCTCAGTAGAATAAGTGCTTGCCTGGCAAGTATCTAGGTCCTGAGTTCAATCCCTGGTACCACCAAAAAAAAAAAAAAAAGACATAGTACACAATAGGCATGCCACTATCTTATTCTGTGATGATTTTACAGTATTAGACTTCTGGCTTTTTTTCTCCATGTCCCTCTAATCTGCCCCTACAAGACCACACCATAAAAAGAAAAGGAAGCAAGGAAAGAGAGTGTATTCTGGGGCTGAAAAGGAACCTGGCTATCAGAGCCCTAGGCGTCCAGGTGGTGTCCAGGCAAGTCAGCAGCGTCCCACAGACAAGGCCAGGGACATCTCTTGGGAGCCTTAGTACTATTATCTTACTTGTTTCCTGAACTCACACCCTATGTGGGTGCACAGAGAGGTCTCAACAGACGCCCAGTGCCTCCACTGCTCAGCACACAGCTGGGCCCTAGAGGCTGAGGCGTTCCGTGCTCACATCTCCCCTGGAGCCCAAGAGCAGGCAGACAGCAGAGTCCATGTGGAGGAAAGAAACCAAGTGTATGGACACACCCAGCCCCACTCCAGGAGAGAAGAAATCAGCCACTTCTTCCAAGAATCAAGGTCCCACGCCCAGCATCCTGAGCCCCCCCACCCCTGGAGCCCCACCCACCCCAGGCCTCCCCCCACAGATCAGCAACCACAAAGGGCAGAAAAAAGTGTCAGCGGCTGGGATCCCCCTGAGCACAGATACAGCAGTAACCACTACCACTGCACCTCTCAGCTCTCCGCACATGCCAGAGCTCCAGCCCAAGTCCAGCCCCTCTGACCTCTTCAGTCTGGGTGGCCCGCTGGAAAGGCTGCTGGGCCGGGGGTGGCTGGCTCAGCCTAGGGGCCCTCTAGCCAAGCACTGGGAGCCACGGGGCAGTAAGGCTAAAGCCGCTCCCCAGGTCTGTGCATCACAATTCGAGAATAACCATAGTTCATAGTACGATTACTTTCAGACCACTCACTATCAGCTTGGCTTTATTCTATGGATTTTACATATGTAAAGAACGCTTTATCCTCCCAGATCCCTGTATGTGGGTCTATTGTTCATGGCCATTTTAAAGTAAATACAGGAAAAGTAAGGTTACAGAGCAAAGTAAGGTTAGACCTCAAAGTCTCAACCAGCGGCTAAACTGAAAACAGATAAGGTCTCTCCAACGGTGGGGGCTAAGAAGGCGACCTGCAAGGCAAAGGCTAGGCACTGAGCGAAGTACCGGGAGTTTGCAGAGCCACTGAGTAGCAGAGCGCCCCCTGCTGGATCAAAGACTGGGTTAGGTGGTCGGGCCCCTCTGGGAGCGCCCCCAGCTTGGCTCTGGGAGACAGAATCAGGGGCCACCTTCAGAGACGAAAGGGGAAATGACAAGAGACCAAGCTATTAAAAATAACCTAGAATTTGCCTGGAAATAGCTCAGAGAGTTCAGCATGTCCTAAAAAGGCCTCCAGCCATGGCACTCAGCAGATGGGGGAAGGAGGGAGCGAGAAAGATGAGAGAGGACGTGAGCAGCAGAAATGAAGTCAGTTAACCTTCTATCTCCCCCAAAGTTTAGGGGACAACAGACCCTGCTCTCAGATGGCAGGGACGATGGAAGAAGAAAGGTTAAACTCTCCAGTGAGCCAGGAGAAATGAGCTGTTGTCCCTGCCCTCTGCCTCCAGGCCAATAGTAGGAGAGGGAAGACAGTCCCGGTGGACATCATTGATCCCAGTAATGGACACTTAATGTGGCTTAGGCACTGGCTGAGGAGAGAGAAGCCCCCTGTCAGGAGGAGACAGGAAGCTTTCCTCCCCTTCTTCTCTCCCTTTCCACGGAGTCAAAGGTACAGGGGCCTAAGCAGCAGCAGGCCCCGCACACGTGTCCGTCACCCATGGGTCTGAGCTGATGAGAACTAGAGCCGTCCTCCTCCCTTGCTTCTCCCTGCCTCCCCCCACTACGAAGATTCCTGGAGTTGGAAATTTCCTAAGGAGGAGGAAAGGGAGAAGCCTGGCCATGTCCTTCCTAGATCTCACTGCTGCTGCTGCCACTGCTGCAACCACTGAAGGCCACTCTCACCCAGCCACCACGTGCTCGCTTCCGCAGCGCATATAAGAAGCCCTGTGCCAGTGACAGTGCCAGTGCAGGCCCCCTCAGGTCTTCTAATTTTCCTTACATCCCGCGCCACTAAAGCATCGGGCATTCTGTCCTGCCTCTCAGCGTCATCCCATGGTGATGCTCTGGCGGGAAATCAGCTACGGAACCTACCTGTCGTCCCGCCCAGACCCTACACCCTCTCGGTGCTTTCTGTCTCCTCCTGCCCTCGGCAGAGACCCCGGGGCGGCGGCACAGGTGCAAGCTGGGGAGGAAGCCAGAGATGGTCCCTTCCCAAGAAGGAGGCTTGCTCCCCAGCCACCCTGCACAGATCCTGGAACTCGGGACCTGAGCGCAAGCAGGCTGTAGACCCAAAACAGCCGAGGAAAGGCTCCGGGTAGAGGTGTGGGAAGATAGATAAAGTGGCCAGGTAGCCCGGGAGCTGGGGGAAGGGGATCTGCGGCTTGTGCCGGGGGCTCTGGGCGCGGGCGGTGACTCACCAGCTCTGGGGTTGTGGCTGCAACTGCCGGTGCAGAGCCACGGAGAAACCGAAGAGGCTGCCCGGTTCGCCCTCCTTGCGCAGGGCGCCCATCACGTCCAGATTGAAGGCGACAGCGCATGGGAAGAGCAGCCCAGCGAACAAAGCGCAAAGAAGGGAGCAAAGCCCGGGAGCCCCGCAGGGAGCGCCGCTCCGGGCCCGGGCCATAGGACGGACCCCGCTCTCGCTCCCGGCCCGCGCAAGGACACCGTGGTGCTCCCGGACCTCAGCTGCGCCCACGCCGGCGGCGTCTCCGCCCAGGTCCGGCCGCTCTGGCAGAGGTCCTCCACCTTTCGCGCCGCCGCCTTCCCCTCCAGCCCCTCCGCGCCCCAGCGCCCGCTAGGATAACTCCAGCGCCGGGCTCCGCGTCCCGCCGCGCCTCCTCCCCCGCCCCGCCCCCAGCCCCGCCCCGCCCAGCCCCGCTGCAGGTGGCGACTGCGCCGCCCCGCCGGGATGCGCAGCCGCTCGGGTGGGGACCGCTCCGCCACGCTGCAAGCACCGCGTCCTGCAAGCGCAGACCCCTAAACTGAGGAGGTGGGGCGGTGCCTCGGAAAGGGGAGGAAGGGAGAGGAAAGGACAGGGTCCTGCGCTGAGAAAGGAGGGTGAGAGAGAAGCGCAGAGCATTAAGGACCACCTGGAGGAGAAATTCGCAGATGAGAAGGAGAGGACCGGAGGCGCCCTAGTAGACCTGGGTCTGGTGTGCGCCCCTCTCCCCAAGGCCCGCAACGCACTCCCTTAAGCTGCTGTATTCAAACCCCTCCCTACGCCCCAGAGCCGGTCAGTGACAGCGGCGACGCTACCCACAGTCAGGGAGAGCGGGAAAGGCCAGAGGAAGGGTAGAGAGGGAACCGCCGAGGAAGCCTCGGGAGGCAGCAGGCGGAGAGGTGAGAGGTGCAGAGAGCGAAGGAGGGCCAAGGAGCCGAAGGCATGAGTTTGATCGACGAGGAACAGGAGACAGAGCAAGAGAGACGGTACAGAAGACCAAGCGAAGCTGGCGAGAGTTGAGGGTGCAAAGAAGGGCGAGTACACAGGAGGCTGGGCCCGGGCAGGGCTGGAAAGCCGTCTCCAGCTTCCCGGCCGGCCCCGGGCAGGACTGAACGTTTCCCATGCACCAGGACAGTTGTGGACTGCAGGGAGCCCGGGCAGGCTCCAGCCGCGCTGGGCGGAGCCGCACAGGGATCTCCACAGGGAGCCGATGGCCGGTCCTCTTCCTCTCCCTTCCCCCTAGACTGGGGCAGAAGGAATGGGACGGGACATTTTCCAATTCTCTATTTATAGCTCCAATCTAGAAATGAGGCCAGGAGGAGAATAGAAAATAATTTGACCGAACTGGAGGGCTGCTGGCTCCCACTTTCCTTCTTACTTCCCTTCCTCGGTAGTGTTGGTCCTGTACGCGTCCATTCTCATTTCTGCTGTCTGTCTCTCTGTGTCTGTGTCTGTGTCTCTCTCTTGAAATCATTCTCAGACCTTTTCCTCAATGTTGTCTTTCAAATGATTATTTACTCTTTCCTATCTTAAAAGCTCAGTATGTGTTCTACATAACTCCACTTCTCCTGTTCCCTTTATCTAGCCAACCAGTCTTTTTTTTTTTTTTTTTTTTTTTTGGCTAGGTAATGCAGGCTGACCTTGAATTCGCTACCCAGTTCAGGCTGGCCTTGAATTTGTGGTGATCTTCCTGCCTCAGCCTGCTGAGTGGTGAGATTACAGGCGTGAGCCAGCATGTCTGCCTCACTTTGTGTCTCTTACCTCTTTCTTCAGGTTATACTTCTACTTTTGATTAGTACCTGTTGGAATGATCACATTCCTTGTGGGGAGTTCGCACATGTATATAACATGTCTTAATTCTTTTCTATCCCATTTCCTCCCCTCTCTCAGGGTTATAATTCTTTTTTCCCTTTTTTATTACTTTTAATAAGAGATAACAAAATGAGAGACTCAGAACACGTTAGTAATACATTTGCAATTATTGACACATTGCTCAGGGTTACAATTCTTTTTTTTTTAGATTTTTATTTATTTAAATTGTATTTATTTATTTGTGTTATTGATGCAGGGGAAAATGATCCCCAACCTGAAGAGTTCATGTTCTCTAAAACCAACGAATGAATTTTAGGAACAAACGGAGGTTATGAGCAGAATAGACTTATTGAGGGAAAGAAAGCTCCTGTCCAAGAGAGGGACAGGAGGGGGGTCCTGAGTGGGTGTCCCCCCTCAGGGTTATAATTCCTTTTTTTTTTTAATTTTTATTTTTTTAGGGTTATAATTCTTGAAGAAAAAAAAAAAATACTAGTAGCCTGACAGCCCTCCCCCAGCTAAAGTTATTTTAAAATGTAGGCAGTGCTTCGCTTCTCTGTTTATACTTTACCTGTGGACGTGCTCTCCAGGAAAGCATCGCTTCTCTCAAGTGCTCAGGGGAACACATGTGCTGGCAGAAAGCCTGGCACCCATGTGGCACCGCTACTTCCACTAACCCCCACCTTGTTCCCTTTTCATCTTTTTCTATCAGGAGCTGATATGTGAATGCAGAGTTGCAAACCCAGACCAGAGCAAGGACTCCTGGCTGCAGTCCAAACTTCTGACCTGGCTCAAATGCCTCCCAAGCCCCAGCCGCCTTCGGGCCTGCACCTGCAGCTTCTGCCCACCAGCTCTCCATGCCACTGGCTGCTGAGAAATCCAAGACTGAGACCAGATGCCAAGATTCTGCTTCTTGACCTCCTCTGCCCAAATATTTGAGAAGTCACCTCACCCGCCAGAGGAGGAAGGAACAGAAAAGAAGAGGGACTGGGCACCCAAAATTAGCCTGGCTAAAAATAGTGGGGCAAGGGCAAGCAGGGAACACACAAGAGCTCTAGACTAGCCTTGTAAATATAGACAAGCAGGTTTCCCGTAGAGGAGAACTGAGACCAGAATGTTGGATAAAAAGTAATAATATAGATGACCAGAGAAATGAACAAGTTTACCCATAGAGGAAGCCCAACATAAAAACTATTATCTACCAGAAAACGTATTATGGTTGTGTCAAGAGCTTACAAAACAGTTAAATTTTTTTTTAAAAAATTTTTATTTATTTATTTGCTGGTTGTGTCTCTTTGTTTCTTTCTTTCTTTATTTTGTGGCTGGCTCAGCCTGCCCTGGTGGTGGGGCTGGAGCAGCATGTGGTGCCGGGAATCGAACCACCATCCCTGCAGTTGCCTGAGCTTTCCTAAGCAGGCGCTTTAGACCACTGAACCATCTCGTCCGCCCCTGAGCATTGGTTTTTAATTTAACTGTTTTGGGGGCCAGTGAGATGGTTCAGTGGTCTAAAGCGCCTGCTTAGGAAAGCTCAGGCAACTGCAGGGACGGTGGTTCGATTCCCGGCTCCACATGCTGCTCCAGCCCCACCACCAGGGCAGGCTGAGCCAGCCACAAAATAAAGAAAGAAAGAAACAAAGAGACACAACAAGCAAACAAACTAACACATAAATAAATAAATAAAATATTTTAAACTAAAAACAATGCTCAGCGGGCATGGTGGCGCACGCCTGTAATCCCAGCACTTGGGAGGCTGAGGCAGGAGAATCAGTGCGAATTCAAGACCAAACCTGGGCTACAAAAGTCAGCTCAAGGGGCTGGTGAGATAGCTCAGCGGTCTAAAGTGCCAGCCTAGGCAAGCTTAGGCAACAGTAGGAACCACAGTTCAATCCCCGGTACCACATGCCGCACCAGCCCCACCCCCGGGGCAGGCTGAGCCGACCATAGTATAAATAAATAAACTTAAAATAAATAAATAAAATTAAATTAAAAAAAAA